>JARYZH020000120.1:1078407-1378954 GCA_030021035.2 Notholithocarpus densiflorus
GTTCAGTTTAGACACTTAGAAAGTTGTCATGGAGTGTTAACCTTCCCACATCATCTGGTTTGAGGACCGAGGCATGATTGAGTTTAGTTTAAACACTTGTAGAGAGATACCATGGAACTAGCCCCGTTGCGGAGCCTCCTTCGATTTGCTACTAGACCCGCGAGAACTAGTTCTTTGACAGAGGTACGAGACATATACTTGATATCAGAAGCCCCTAGAACTGTGCCTCATTTAGCAATCCTCCCCGCATAATCAGCACTTCGAAGTGTAGACCTGAGCAGAAGCTGAGTTATGACAACAACTGTGTGTGTTCTTGGAAATAATGATGAAGCTTTCATGTAACATGTACCACCACCAAAATGGCCTTCTCCAGGGACTCTTGTTGATGGGAGCTTGATCCTACCGTGACTAACCGTTGCACTCACTATCACACAAGCTCTTCCCACAGACGGCGCCAATTGTAAGGACTAGATTTGTAGCTAAGCCCAAGACGAATGGACTTAAGCCCAAAATGCCCAAAAATAATGAATTTTTAGAGAGTGGGTAGAAGAACTTGGCTTAGGTGAATGGGATAACAGTTATAATGAGTTTCCAGGACAATCAAACAGAAATGAACCAGGTTTGTACAAGAAAGTTTGTCCTCGGCACAATCCGAGAAGCTTTGTTCTAGTGTATATTGGATGACAATAGTTACAAGAATAGTTTAGATTGCTACAATGTTTTCTCTGTTAATTTTCGGATCCCCCTTCCATAATGGGTTTCTCCTATTATATAGTCTCCTTTAAACGATCTTGGCCTTCCACATGTTGATCATCCAAGCCTATACTTGAGTACCTGTCCCATCAGACACCCTCTTTGGCGTTCTGTGAGTTGCGGTAGTCGAGGCAGCATTGTTCAGGGGTCTTGTCCACATAAATGTGGCCAGAAAGTTAGCTGCAGGACATTCAATGCGGTGGTAGCAGCTTTCCCTTAGATATTTTTGAGTTCCTATCCTTTTTGTACGTTTATGATGTTCGTCCCTATCATTAGAACTTCTTGGAAGGTCACTTTGATCATTAGGATCTATACTCGATCTGTGTTTAGCTTATCCGAAGAGATGTTCCTCCTCGGACTCGGACTACTCACGCTCTCGGCCAAGGCTCACGCGCTCTTGACCAAGGCCCAAGACCAAATTGTATGATTTGGGTCCGTGACCCCACACTAATTATAATAATGTGAGACTCAAAAAAAAAAAAAAAAAAAAAAATTATTGGCCAATAATGTGAGAGTGTGAGACTCAAAAAAAAAAAAATTATTGTCACTTTGTCCATGGACAGAGTGACAATAAAAATATACTAACTATATTCAATACTTAATTAATTAGTTGGTTTTGAACTAATTCCACAGGAATATCCTCGTCAATATGAAAACAAAGGATTTAGTTTTAGCACATCAAATTCCACCTATCTAAATAGATTAATTAGAGTGTAGTTAATGGAAGAGACACTTTAGCTCCTAATGAGACACTTAAAAGCAAGCATTGCTAGTCCAGGAATAAAAAGCAAATCTTTGGGTGGTGAGGGTCACAATCTCACAAACGACACTTGCTAGTTGTTTTTCTTGTTTATTCTTCGGTTTTATTAATTAGCGGAGGCTTATGTGACAACTCGGTTGAGATCGATGGGTCTTGTTCTGACTACAGTCCAAGGGCTTGTGCGTAGAATTGTTTTTTTCCTTTCAATTTGAGCATTTTTTTTATTGTTATGCCCGAGCGTTTGTTGGGCTTGCTAAAGTTTATGAGGAGGACGTTTATTGCCCCTCGTATCTCTTTCACATTGATATTTCTTGAATAAAACTCTTACTATCGTTTCCTCTTAAAAAAAAGAAAAAGAAAAAAGATTAATGATAATAGTTGAACTAATCAACATGTGCATGCAATTTTTTCTTTTGATTCCACTAGATGTAGTGATCCTTTTGGTCCATAGGCTAAACTAGAAGAGGTAGGGTTCTTCATGTCTTAAGCCCCCAAATTAGGTGTAAATAGGATTTGATCATAAATCTCTTATTCTATAATGAAATAGATGCATTATATATATACACACACACATGGGGGTTTAAGTTACACCTGAATATTACGCCACTTAATATTTTTTAATTTTATGCAAATTTTGACAAATCTACTGTTAGATTATATTATCTTTGTATATTCTTCTTGCTTGCAAAATTTCACGATAATCAAAGATTAATAACTATGTCATCAATCAATTGTTTAAATTCAAGTTTTTGTATTTTAAAATAATGCATAAAAGACAAGTTTACAGATCGAATGGTAAATAATATTCAATTGACATGAAAATTGGCATGAATGTTAAGAACATATAGAATATATAATTCAATTGTGAGATTTTCAAAAAAATGAATTTTATAACAAGTTATTGGTTGGTGTAACATTGCTTAGATTTACCCAGGTGTAAACCTTATATTTATATTATATATAAGAGGATTTCCCTCTTTCAACTGGACTTTTATGTTTTCTTAAAAAAAAAAAAAAAAAAAAAAACTGGACTTTTATGTGGTTTAAAAATACCCTCATTAATGAAGGGTAACTTTATTTAAAACTAGGGTCATAAATGTCAAATAACAAATTCCATTTTGAATTCAAAAAGAGAATTCCTAAAATTTAGGATATTTTTCCCTTCACGTTCAAAAAAGAAATTACACTTATTGCTTATCTCTAAAGTTTATCATTTTTATTTGTTTGAAGAAAAAAAAATTTCTAAATTATAATAGATGTAAATTATTAACCTTTATGCGCGTGAAATTATTAACAAATTTCACGTGCGTGCTCAGAGGCTAATATATATATATATATATACATTTCAACCGGAAGAGAGAGGATTTACTGATTAGTGTAATTCGATGTCATCAACTGCAGGATTAGACCACCTAATTGTTTTTTTTTTTTTTTAATTAAGACCATCTAATTGTTTCTCCAAAAAAAAAAAACATTGTTTACCTAGTAATTAACTAATTATAGAAGTAAATCTAAGACAGGCCATCAAAATTGAGGCCCGAAGCAGCCAAACCTCTTTACTCGATCAGTACGGCCCTTTAACGAGAAAGAAAAAGGTCCATTTAAGGCCCAAAAAATAATAAGGTAGAGAAAATAGGCAGGTTAATGGGCCTGGGCAACTTGGAAGTGGACTATGTTTAATTCTAACGACATTGCGTCTTGAATATATTTTGAAAAGAACGCTCTTCTTAAATCTCTCTTCTAAAAACTAATGCATTTTTAATTAGCAAAAAATTTATGTTCACCATATTTAATTTTTTGGAAACAGGAATTTTTCTGAAAAATTACTATATTATGCAAATTTTACTAATTAATTATAAGTTTAGATTCAAACAAGTTTGGAGGAATTTCTTTTAATCTATTATGTAACGATTTATAAGACTATCTATGTGTATTATTTAAACAAGTCACATGATTTAAAAAAAAATAATTATGTGACTAAAATTATACATAAATAGTCTCTTCAATCATCACTTAGTAAAGATAGCTCTAAACCAGTTTTAAACTACACTTTTTTCCAATTTACACTGCTTTAACTTTTAAAAATTACAAGTAAATATGGATAGTAAAATACCAAAAGATCAAATACTAATGATCTGGACACCTATTTATTTTCTATGTTGTGTTACTAGTTTACTATCCAAGCAGAGCATACATGCACATAAAATCCAAATTTTCCTCTTCTATATGTGGTATATATTAAACAACAATTACTTCAATTTATTTTATATAAAAAAAAATCTAAAATAGATTTTTGAGAGAGGAATCGAAGTTGGTTATTCTTGAGGATTGTGGAATATTATCTTTCTCTAACATAAAAAATTCAAGTGATTTTTAAACTTATCTTATATTTAATGTTTTTAGTAAATTGACCCCACAAAAAAAGGGCAAGCAACCAATACAACCAAGTATTTTCCCCCCAACAATACGCAACTAACATGTTACAATTAAAGTCATATAGGACAGTATCATAAAAATAATCAAAGCATATATTCATACATCATACATTTTTTTAATCATTCAAAAGGTTGTTTATTACTCACACATTGGTAAAAATAAAACACATAGGCATCACATAAAAAAAGTCACCTTTCAAATCCAAGCTAATAAGCAAAGCATCACGAGCTCAACACTTCACAGTCACCGCCCACCAAAGCCTCCAAAGGCTACTTCACCTTGAGTAGGAGGATATATTCCTGAAATCACAAACCGTGGCCCCAGTTCTCGTCATAGTAATTGTTAGGGTCAAAGTGTTTATAAATGCGTGTTGGCAAACTGTATTTTGACGTGTCCGAATATAACTTGAATCACTTGACTTGTAAGTTTTGACAGGGCGAATTCAAAGTGATGCTAGGGACATAGTCCTTCCGGCCACATGGACCTGGTCACATCTAAATCCACAAACTACTTTTATATCAATTTTTAATTAGATTTCAACACCTTCATATAGTCCCTAGTACATGTGTAAATTTGAGTGTGAAAAAAGGGTGTGTTCCTAAGAGCACTCACAGCAGTGGAAGCATATTTCTATATTGCTAAAATTTAGTTCCACAAACACAAAAATCTTGCTGCAGCAGTGGAGCTAAATCTAAAAATTTTAGCTCCATTGCTACAGTGCACATCTATAGATAGATGTGCACTGTTCATGAGAGCTAAAAATAATAATAATTTTTTATTCCTCAGCCGGATTAAAATATATATATATATTTTTTCAGAACTCTCTCAACTTTCAGACCTCTCACGCCGCCGCCCCCTAACCCACGCCCTCGACCCACGTCGCTTACACACGACACCGCAGACCCAGCTCCAACCACGGCAACCCCCACCACCACATCAGTCACAAATCCAACCATACCCACACTTATCAAACCCACCACCACCACCACATTAATCACAAACCCAACCACACCCACACTCATCAAACCCACCACTACCAGAAAAAAAGAAGAAGCAAACATCGGCAAACCCACGGCCAAAATGGTTTCTTCTGCAATTTTTTCCTTTGAACCAAAAAAAAAAAAAAAAAAAAAAAAAAACATGAACCAGAGGTTGATAGAGGCGTGGTGGTGGACCTAGTGGCGTTGCTTTAGTTGGGCTGAGCAGAACTGAAGCTTGTGTCTTAGACAGAGAAATAAAGAGAGAATAGTTGAAAAATGGAGAAGGAGATGAGGAGAAAAAGTAACAAAAAGATAAAAAAAAAAGAAAAAGAAATGGTTGAAAGTTAAAAGGTGTGGCTGAGGGTGGATGAGATAAGAGGAGTACGTGTGTGGAGGAGAAAAACAAAGAGGAAAAAAAAAAAAGCAGAAGGAGAAGAAAGAAACGTGTATTTGGATGAAAAAAAATAAGATAATGGGAAAAATAAAATAAAGAATAATAAGAAATTAAAATTAAGAAATGTTACCATAATATTTTTGCAACAAATTTTAAGTGGTAGGTTATTACTATCTAATATTGGTGAGAAAAAAAAAAAAATTTTTGATGGTGGCAGTTGCGGTGATGGTAGTGACAGTGGTGGTGGCAATGGCTATGATTATTGTTTATTGTATAGTTAAAAGGTTAGCGGAGAACTATTCAAAGTCACATATGAATAAACATTCTTAAGTATTCTTCCCAAGATTTGAATGTTAGACCAAATATGATTTCCAAAACCATTCAATGGCTATGATTATTGTTTATTGTAGAGAATATATTATTCTATCATGTGGCGTCGATGGTGGAAGAGTTGATGGTGGAAGGGTTTATTGTGGATGCTCTAACATTATTCAAGAATTTATCCCCAAATTTTATGTCTTGTAATAACATGTCATATGTTATATGTACTTGAAGATCACATTTGAACTTTGAAGATGTATAAAGTAATGTAGGGCACAATTTACTATTTAATTATTATAATTTATTATTTTTAGTATTTTTATGTAAAAAAAAGTTATTTTAGGTTTAGGTTATTTATTTCCTTATTTTTAGGTGCTTTTAATGCTTTTTAAGTCAAATTTGGTTCCTATTATGGTTAGGTATCAATTAAGAGTTATTTTACATTATATTTTCTTGTCAATCAAGTTTTACGGAGTTCTTAAATAGGCCCCTAAGTCTGTATACGTTTTTTGAACAATAATTCAAACAATAAAATTCAGACTTTTGTCTTTCTATTTTCTGGTGGATTCCAGACCCTTTCTCCTTATGGATTCAAGGACCCTTGTGGATTCAAGTAACCATCATAGATTCGAGGTTATTTAAAGAAGCAAATGTGTTTTGTTTCTTGTTTTCTAGAGGTAGACATGTTCTGTTTCTTGACGCTTCCGCATCCTGTATCAGTTGGTATCAGAGCCTTGATTTATTCTGGTCTGGTGGCTGATGTATGAGATGGTAGCAATTTCAGTGATAGAAACTTAGCAAGTATTACATGACATACAGCTAGCACTTACAAATATCTTTGCTAAGATGCTGTTGTTGGAGCATGGAAACAATAGGGATACTTGTTGCGGAGACATAACTCACGGGCAACCTATTGGTACTAGTGATAGAAACTTAGCAAGTATTACATGACGTACAACTAGCACTCACAAATATCTTTGCTAGGATGCTGTTGTTGGAGCATGGAAATAAAAGGGATACTTGTCGCGGAGACATAACTTACGGGCAACCTATTGGTAAGCAAATTTCATATAGACCTTATAGAAGAATTGCAAGTTTTAATGGTCATTTTTATAAAGAAGATTTTCTTGATTGGTTACTTGATCTAGAGGATTTATTTGATTGTGAGAATATTTATTATGAGAGAAAAGTTGGACTTGCTTTGTATAAACTTAGTGAGTATGCCTTACGTTGGTGAGAACGAGTACAATCTGATAGAATCCAACAAGGTAAAGACAAAATTCGTTCATGGCAGAAGATGAAAAAGATGCTTGCTATCAAATTTTATCCTTTGGATTGTGAAGAAATCTTGTCATATACAATACAAGATTATTATTGGCCAAGAAGTTTACACTTGAATTATTTTAAAGAGCTATATATCCCACCACTAAGAGAAGAATTACATGTTGAAGAAAATACTTTTCTTGAAGAATATGTAGAAGTCAGAGAAGAAAATATAGAGATTTTTTAGGAAATTAGTGAATGCCTTTTTATAGAAGAAAAACCTGAAATCAAGATTGTGGAAGAGATTAATGAAGACCCTATTATAGAGAAAGATCTTGAGGTTGAGATAGTAGAGACCATTAAAGAAGAAATTATAGAGGGAGTTGTCAACGATCTCAATGAAGTCAAGTTAGATGATTGCAACGTTCAAGCTCCTATTTTTTTGGTGGGAGACACCGAAACAAAGTTTATTGATTTTATTGGGGTTGATAGATTTGATTCAATTGATAGCTCTTATTTGGTAAATCTCTACAATTACATGAAGACAAATGAAAAAGAAATTAAAGTTGATTTGTTTATTCCATTGATGAGTTGCAAGTATGGAAAGAAGATCAAGGGGCTCAAGTATTCGAAGTATTTGTTTATTTGGAACAGAAGATTTTATATTTCAAAGGTGAACTCAAGGACGAGTTTGTTTCAAGTGGAGGGGTCTGATGTAAGACACAATTTACTATTTAATTATTGTAATATATTATTTTTGCTATTTTTATGTAAAAAAACGTTATTTTAGGTTTAGGTTATTTATTTCCTTATTTTTAGGTGTTTTTAATACTTTTTAAGTCAAATTTGGTTTATGTTATGGTTAGGTATCAAGTAGGAGTTATTTTACATTATATTTTCTTGTCTGTCAAGTTTTACGGAGCTCTTAAATAGGCCCTTAAGTCTGTACAAGTTTTTTGAACAATAATTCAATTAATAAAATTCAGACTTTTGTCTTTCTATTTTCTTGTGGATTCCAGACTTTTTCTCCTTGTGAATTCAAGAAACCCTTGTAGATTCAAGGTTATTTTAAGAAGCAAGCGTATTTTGTTTCTTGTTTTCTAAAGGTAGACGTGTTCTGCTTCTTTACACTTTCGCATCTTGTATAAATTTGCAACTGCAGCCTTTACTACAACTTGACTGATTGAGCCAAAGCTCAATACATGCCGGATGCCTCAATACCACTCAACCAATCAAGTATTGGAAATCCAAAATTTCAAATTTAGGTCCATGATGACTCATGCATTGGGATTTGTGCCCTAATTAAGTAGTCCAAAACATAGATAAACATAGAGAAATTGTTGCGACTTATGTGTGCCTAGGGTGTTGTACTGAGCGAAGTCTTTGACACCGCTATTAAAGATCTTATGGCGTTTTAAAGTGTCCTTGCAACATAAATACAACAAACAATCAAGCTATTCTTGTGGTGAGTTAGCCATGGGTTGGACATTTAGGGCTTGTTTGGATGCTTTTTTTTTATCACTCATCACTTATCACTCATCACTTTAAAATACCCTACCTGTTTGACACCATCACTCACTTGCCATCACTCAATATTTTTCACACTGTTTGTGGGCCTCATACCTGTCACTCGGTGCAGCTTTTTTTTTTTTTTTTTTCCTAATACCCAAACTCACCAAACCCAGTAAAAAAAAAAAAAAAAACCAAGAAACCTGAACCCAGTGAAAGAAGAAGAAAAAAAAAAAAAGAAGAAAGAAAGAACTGAAGACCAAAAATTAGAGGTGATGAAGAACCAAAAAAGAAAAAAGAAAAAAAGAAACCCAGAAACCCGAACCCAGTGAAAGAAGAAGAAAAAAAAAAAAAACCAAGAAAACCGAACCCAGTGAAAGAAGAAGAAAAAAAAAAGAAAAAGAAAGAAAGAAAGAATTAGAGGTGATGAAGAACCAAAAAAAAGGAAGAACGAACTAACCGAACCCAGGAGAGAAGAAAGAAAAGTCGAGAAGAAAGGAAAAAAAAAAAGGTCAAAAGATGTGGCTGACCTGACTAGTGGGTCTCTCCATGTGTGTTTAATTACAAAAATGCCATTAAAAACAGAGTTATGGAAACTGAAAATAGCTAAAATGTGTTTTCAGTTTACATAAATCATAACTCAAAAATCAGAGAATTGAGTGATGGAAACAAAAAACTGGAAACAGAGTTATGTGGTGCCAAACGGACTTCTCAGCTATGGGTCTCACCATTTTTGAGTTATGAGTTATGGAAACAGAGTTATGAGTTATGGAAATCACTCATCCAAACAGCCTCTTATGCATTTAAGAGATTCATAAGTGTAGAAGAGTTCAACTGAAGTTTAAACTACATGTGGTCACGTTAATAAATCTTACTATAGTTGACAATAAAAGAATTTGGTATATAATTGTTTTATTATACTTTTATTATATCATTGTGAATTCTTTCGTTGGGTGGTTATCAATAAACTCCCAAAGAGTTTTTCCTATCAGAAATTTCTCTTCATAACTATATATTGTCTGTGTTCTTTAGATTCCGCTTCTTATACTATTTGCGATATGGTTGTGTGTTTAATTCACTAAATTGGAAGTCATTGCAGAACTGTTAAATTAATCAAGTTGGCTAATTGTGTTTACTGAGGCGCATTTAAATTCACTTTCAGTTACCTTCATATGTTTGGCCCTTTGTTTACCAACCCTTTGAAATACACAAAGTCAGAAAAAATAATGAAGAAATTGGAAATATGCATAAAATAAAAGAAAGAGAAATCCTTTCATGAGATAATAAAATTTTAAATATAGAATATAGAATATTACTATAATAAATTTAAGAGATTTTGAAACATTTAAAGTGTGTCTTGTAGCACTACCAGAAAAGTGTTTTAAAATCTTAAAACCCTCTATTAGCATAAATAGCCAGACTTTGGCAATTTTGCTAATGAGCTTTAGGGCTTAAGTTTTTAAATTTTTTTCTTCAATTCATACTTTATAAATCCAAACATTAAACATACTTTCCACTTGTCAGGGACTTTTTTGCGACAAGGGCCGAAAATGTGAAAACGGCCCAAATCTCCCTTTGGGTTCTTTAGAAGTGTTTATTTGTGGAGAATCAAGCCCAAAATTCCAAATGTATAATGAACAAAAGGCTAATGGTGCTTTGACAAGAGAGAATCAAAATGCTAATAACAAAAGTGTAGAAAAAGTGTAAAAACATAACAGGTCTGAAACTTCGACTCACAGTCACCGAGAAGAAGGAAATGAGAGAGGTTGTGAGGAAGAGAGGGAAGGTTCCCTTGTACCCATATTTCCACCCCTAAGGTTTAGAATTGTGAGAATGTTTCCTGGCTTCAGTGGGTTTTTGCTCTCAAGTTTCAGCTCTATGGGGAAAATGTGGTTCAATAGGTCTGAAACTTCAACTCATAGTCACCGAGAAGAGGAAATTGAGAGAGGTCGTGAGAAAGAGAGGGAAGGTTTCCTTGTACCCATATCTCCACCCCTAAGGTTCGGAATTGTGAGATTGTTGACTGGCTGAATGAGCTTTTGCTCTGAAGTTTCAGGTCTCTAGGTTGAATGTGGTTGGTTCATTTTGAATCTGATTGGGGCCTTTTGTATTGAACTTGGGGTGCTTTAAGTGACTGGTTTTTGGTCAAAAGAAAAGGCTTTGAACCCCAAGGTCTTAATCAAAGAGGTTATGGTCAGATTTGCTTTAATTGGGTAAGAGAGTTGGCTTGCTTTTTACATGATTTTGGAAATAAAGTGGCTGACTCCATTAGCTATTCTTTCCTTGTCATTCTAGGCTTTTGACAGCTGCATTTGGCTACAATAAGCTAGCTAGTTAGTTTAGGGCCAGTTGTGTTTTTTGGGCGGAAAAGAAAATATGGTAGCAAAATTAGGTTAAGACAGAAACTTTGGGCCACAGTCACCCAGAGCATAAAAGCTCTTTTGAGGTGAAAATTTTGGGTACAAGACTTCTTCCATGAGCCTGAGGTACTACCAGCATCCCTTGCCCACTTGGTAGCATGCATGGGCTAGGCTCATGCAAAAGGTCCGAAAGGAACCAACCTATATCCTCCAAACCACACTTTCTCAATTTCCCCATAAGTTGCATGGGCTTGGGCCATGCTTAAAAGAATAAGATATAATATAATACATAAATTGAGCCCACAAGGAAGTCGGGCTTGTTTGAATTGGGCTTGTACAAAATGTGTCGCGAAAATGGGTATCAACACCACTATAATTTTTCAAACACTCAAAAAATTAAAGAGTTTTTCAATTAAAAATCTAGATTGAAAAAGCTATACAATTAAAACCCTAGGCCACTTTTTTTAAAGATTTAACTCGTAACCTTTGTTCTTGTTAATTGTTCATTATCATTAGGACAATATATCAATTGATTTTTGTGTAAATGGGATTTGAATTGAATATCCTTACTCAACAACAATAAACCTTACTATTTAAAGCAACTAAAACCCACTTTATCACATTTCAGATAATACTGATATTATGATTTATCATTTTCATTAATGGTGACATTACGTATCAAGTTATTATACCATGAAAATGTCATTTTGTGGCTTTGTGGGTGGGGCAACCCCCGAGAACACTTGAAATTTTTGTGTTGGTTGAAAGTTCTTAATTTGTACAAAAGAAATTTTCCTTTCCCCTTTCCTTTCTTTCACTCCTTTTGGCCTATAGTAGGAAACACCCCTATATATCTTTTAGTCTTTGTACATTAATGCTAAGGACCCCATCGGCCTGGGGTCCCAAAGAATTTGAAAATTATGAAACAGTTCAGAGTGGACAATATATCAAATCAGGCATAGAAAAGATAGCACTATTTCATATATAATAAATTGCGTTTCAACTTTCAACTTTGTTCAGTGAATGTGATGCCTGAACCAATAGACCAAAAATTTCTGTACAATATATCAAATTAGTGAAATGGTCGTCTCTAAAATTTTTTTATGCTTAGTTCAACAATCACTGTCCATACACTCCCATGTACTTATTTTAGAGCACATTGCCCCCACACTGAACTCACTTCATTATCTTGATAATTATCAAAGTAATATTGCATTGCATGGTGTGTTTCACATGGGATAGGGTTTTAAATTATTAGCATAGCCAATGGGGCCAAAGGTTGAAACATGATCGAGTACCAAACGAGAATTTCATGTCCCATTGTCCCATTTGTTTTTGTTTTTGTTTTTTTTGGTACTCTTCCCAGTTTCACTCTATTTCTGAGGACTACAGAAATTGAATAGGCATTAGGCATATAGTAAAAAAGAAAAGAAAAGAAAAGAAAAAAAGAGAGTAGGTAGGTGTGCTAGTTGGGTTGTTTACGTTAGCTTAATAATTTGCCATTTGTGCATGTCGTTATGCATGTAAAATCGTGCATTGCGTATTCACGTGCATCTTTAAAAAAATAAAAATAAAATTAGGCTTGCAATCTACTTTTACCATGAAAGAGACGTTAAAATTAAATTATAAACTTTCCCTGCGGTGTACTAGTGTTATCCCTTGCTATTTCCTTGTAAAATTAACAAATATGTTTTATTAAAAGAAATTAACATTTTGCTTTCCTTTCATTTTTAAGACTTGAGGGAGATTAGTGAGTTTCAGTTAGCTCAACTGGTAAAGTCTCTAATGGTTGAATAAGAGATCTGGAATTCAATCCTTACCTACACCAAAAACTGATTGGTGTCTTAGTTTGATGATAAAAAATTATCATCAGGAGTAGGGGTGTCAATGTTTGACCCAACTCGTGAATACGACATCAACCCAATATTGGTTTTTGCGGGTTAGGATTGGGCCTTAGCGGGTTTGGGTTATAAATGGGTTGACCTAAACGCGACACGTTAAGAAACGTGTCATGAGCAGGTCAACCTGCGTGACTCGCAATAGACACGTTTGACATGTCAATTTATTCGTATCAACCCGAAATAATACATTTAACACAACCAGTTTAACTCATATAACAAATAAATAGTCATTTTATTTTAAATTTGTCAAATAACTTTTATATCTAACCTATATTTTAAACTTAAAAAGAAAAGTGAGTAATTAAAAAAATTTACAAGAGATATAATTGGAAATTGAAATGGGTTGAAGACTTGAAGTGTATGCACTACTTTTGGGATGTAAAAAAAAATTTATTTCTAGATGGATGTTATATTTAATATTAAGCAGATTAAAATAGATTGTGTCACATTTGCGTCAACCCTACAAACCCGTTTATTAAGTGTGTTAAGTGGGTTGGGTTAGGTCAACCTGTCTTATTAACAGGTTGGGTTAGGGTTGAAGTATCATGACACAATTATTAAATATGTCGAGTTCGGGTTGAGCCTTTTAGTCGAATACCCATACCTCGACACAACACGAATCCGACACGCTAACCTGAATTGACACCCCTAATTAAGAACGGATGCCATATGTTGAAACTCTCTCTCTCTCTCTCTCAAAAAAAAGAAAAAAAAAAAAGAAAAAAAAAAAGAAAAAAAAAAAAGAAAAAAAAAAAAGACTTGGCTTGGTTCTATGGCACGGCAGACATTTCTTACTTGTTCAAAACCATCATGATTACTTTAATCTCCCTCAAGTCTTTTTTTTTTTAGAAAAACCAGGCCCCAACTCTTAATTAGTATATATAATTGACAAACTTTTTTTAAAATTTTATTTTATTTTATTTCAAATTTGGAAATATAGTCCTATCCTAAACTAGTTTCAGATTTAGTTCTTTATTCACATGTGAATTCCAAAAATAAAGAAAAAGTTTACAAATTTTCTTATACACATGCATACTTTCACAAAACAAAAACTTCTTTATTAAATTTGGTTTTTTCACATTCATGTTCTCATGAGTCGCAAAAATTCATTTTAAAATTTTTATTTTTTTCTTTCAAAATTTCCAGAAATATATTTTACCTCCAATATTTATGAGAAAATTCAGTTTTTTTCATTGTTATTTTTTAATATATTAAATGTTGGCTTTGACGATGAAATTTGGATTATATACTATACTAATACGTACGCATGTGCTAAAATAGTTAAAAATTAATTGTGTGATAAATAATATTTTAGATAAACAGAATTTAAAAAATTGCATGCTGATGACTGGTTATAATTTAAGTCCAAACAAATTGAATATAAAATGAAATGTTTTGATTTGATTTTTATTTTATTTCAGATTTATGTTGTAACAAAATCGAACTAGCTAGATAGATTAGTTTACCAACAACCCCTTTATTTTAGTCGATTTGGCACTCATATTTGGACTGGTCCGTGTGTCTCCACTTGCACAATGTGGAGCACAAGGCAAAATCATTTAAGGGGGTCCTTTCCTTCCCATGTGTTTTGGCACTGCTCCTCTGTGTCATTAACTTATTGTATTTGCCTATTATTTTTCTTCGTTTTCCTGAGCATAGGTTTCGGAATTTTTTATTTATTTATAATCTTCTTTTCTTGGAGTTGAGGTGCTAGAGATATCTTCATTCAAGTCCTGATTTCAAACATTAATGCCCTTACCTCTGATTTCACATCTTCCTGTCTCATTGTCTTCGCTGATCATCTCTTTTAAAACTTTTCTAAAATAATCTATTAACAAATGACTTAAAGTATCCGTTAATCAAATCATTCTTAAAAATATACTTTTTAATTCTAATTGTTTAATGAGCGTTCGCATTTATCATCTTTTTTTTTTTTTGGCTGCAACATTAATTTATCATCATTCGTCTTTTGGTTATACTGTTCAGTGTTCACAGTTATTTTTTAAAACCACTTCTCTAAATATATATATAAATATATATATATATATATATATTTGTGGAACTTCTGGGGCTGTTTGGTACATGCATCTGTTATATTTGTGAAACTTCTGGGGGTGTTTGGTACATGTACTTAAAAATTGAAAACATGTGTTTAAAAACATGTGTGGAAATATGTGTGAGTGAAAAAATGTGTAAAAATACGTGTAATGTTATTTAAAAACTGAAAACATATGTTTGAGTGGGTGTACCAAACGGAGCCTCTATCTTTGAAACATTTATGTGGGAGGTTGGACCCGTTATGAGCTCACAGGCCCAGTAAAAGATGTGATTTTTTTTTTTCAACTAGATTAGACACTAACATGGCCCATCTTGACATTAATATGGCAATGTGTGATTAACTAGATGAAAAGCATGCTGTGCGTGTTGGTGTGACCTTAACCTAACCTTTTACTTTGATATTAAACAAACACCACCCCCCCCCCCCCCCCCCCCCCCCAAAAAAAAAAAAAACCCTAACCTTTTACTTTTTGTAGAGGTTTAGATTTAGAATAATAAACCCAGCCTTGATTATTATGGTCTATTACTTAATTAATTGAAGCATCCTTCGGTTATATTGCCTTATTGGGGTTTGAGACTTTAAGTATCATGAATATGATAAAGTACTGGTTATTCATTTTCCTTTTTAGATGCATTATCCTAAAACTTTCATACCTGCTAAAGCATAGAATATATCTAAGAATTTTTTTTTCTAATCTTCCTTTTCTTTCTTCTTTTTCCTTTGTAATAGCTAGGGAGGAAGGTCTTCGGTGTGCTTTATATTGCCTTTTCTTTCTTTCGGTTGGAGCGGTTGAAGCCTTAGGGAATAATATATTGTGCTCACATTTATATATTGTAATTTCATATTCTCATATCTTTTCCTCTTTCCTTTGATTCCTTGCATGGCAAAGAAGTAAAGAAGAGTATCATAAACTCAGAGATGAGAATATTTGATCAATTAGGATAATTTCATTGTAAATAAACCGATAAAAATTGACTTAGAAAAACAAAAAACCAAAAAGGTACCTGAAATTTGACATGGCAATTAATAGAAAAATGGTAAATGAAATTTAGCTTCATTTTTTATTCTTAATTTTTATACTATATGCATTCCACAATATATTAATCATACAAAACCAAAATCCACTATACCAGACCAAGCCCAAAAAAAAAAAAAACAAGTTGCAAAAGGCCAATTAATCAAAGATTTGACTAGACCCTTATTACTTTATCATGTCGTGTCGTGTATCATGCATGGTATAGTTTAGATAATTTTCAATTTTAAACCACTTGTTTTTGTTGCCATAAACTAATCAAATGAAAAATCAAGTGGACCATCCTGATGAATTTGTCCCCGTAATTATCCTAATCATAGTTGCTAGCATTTTTTTTTGTCGTAATTAGCCTATAGCCTGGGATTTTAATTACTAGCTTACATAATAAGACTTCATTACTCATCAGACTTGACCCAACTCATTGTGATTATATTTGATTCATTTGAAGGTTAATAAATATCAAGATGCATGACAGCTTGTTGTTAGGTAAAGATTGATTACCAGTTAAAATTACACTAAGTGATGCACAGATCTCTTTTACTTCTTTGTCCTCTCCAATTTATAAGAAAGGGATTTGAGTAAAGCAAAAAATAGATATGAAAATGACATAAAGTGAAAGACCCAATCCTTGTTTTTCCAGTGTGTGACTGTATGTCAAAATTGGAAGCTTAGTTTTCGTATATCTAGAAGTTGTGGTTTTTACTTTTTACTATTTAGATGCTTCCCTAACGACCTAATATTATTAAGTTACAGTGGAATTTGCCCTTTTTTACGTAAAAGTTATCATCCACTTCTTTCATATATTATCTTCTTGTTAGAATACCTTAGCACATAATCTTGATTCTCAAAAAAAAAAAAAAAATCTTGATGAAGCTTAAGGCATCATAGAATAAAAGAGGGAAACATTTAGTTTTTCCTTTTTAATGGTAAAAGAGCAACACTTTTGGTGTTCATTGCGTGTGGAATTCAGTTTTGTTTTGCATTGTTGTTTTCTTTTTTTGGTAGTGAACAATTGTCAATCTCAGAATGAAAGAAAGGTCAGTAGTTATGGCTGAATGCTTGAATATACTTACCTTAAAAGTTATATTTTACTTGTACTGATTATTGATTAAGACAATTTCCATATATGTTTATATACTAAGGCTTGATTGATAAGAGCATGGGTATCTTAGATTAAAATTAGTGTATCTAACTATCTTTTTTTTTTTTTAAGAAACAAACTAACTGTTAAACACACACAAACACATAATTACACTCTCTTACCAAGTTTAAACACATTACTTAACCTAAAGTACCACTATAAAAACGTATCTACCTATTTATTGATTGTTTGTGTAAGTGTGTCATCATGTCATGTCTCACCACATCATAAAAGGAACATTGCCAGCCCAAAAAGTATGCAACTCTCAATTGTTTGTTTAGAAGAAAAGCATCCAACATTTGAATTTCATGCATTGAATAAAAAAAATTGTGTTTAATTATCTTAAAAAAACGTAACACTAAACTTCTTAAGAATTGGAGTGTAATATCAAACTTTCCTTGTGATAGTATTTTATGTGAAAGTGAAAATAATATGATAAAAAGTGTCAACTCAATTAATGTTTTCTTTACTCTTTTACGAGTTACACAAAAATAATACTCAAGGGACGTTGGATGTTACCCTAAAAACTTCATGGAATTCAGTGTTTTTAAAGGAAACCACAAACAGTTGGTCACATATATGGAAGTATTGCTGTATTGGTAATCTTAATTCCAAATTAAAAAAAGGAAAAAAAAAAAAAAAGCTAACGTACATTGCAAATTAAACAGATAAATCCAAATGCTTCATGACAAGAAATAAAAACCACTCAATGAGGGAAGGTGGCGGTGAGTTATGTCCATACTCCATACAATATATATTTCAATTATACACGGATGGTAATTCTAATCCAGAGGATTATACGTAATTATTCTAGTAAATGAATTGTAGGCTCTGCTTTGAATGTAGGCTTTATTTACAAAATTATTAAGCGTTCTTGTAGTACAACGATGTGGAACTACCTCTTCTTACATAAATAATAAATGTTATCATATATTTAATTAGTAAGACTTAATATTAATAAGACTTACTATTATGTAAATTAAAGAAAGTGTATCACATTATTGTATTCTTGAAATACTAAATAATTACTACTCGCTTCATGCCTAGTTTGATTGTTATAGGACTGTCAAGGACCAAAACTCGCTTGGCAAATGAGTTTTAGTACAAAATCGAAAAGAATGCTGTACATTCCAAGTGAGATGCATGCCCAACAAGTCCCATATTACACCTTTAGTGATGTAATTTTTTTTTCTTGATAGGTAATGAAGGAAATTTTTTATACTACTAATGTTCAAGTTCCTCTTCAGTATACTATTTTGGATTCTTATCGCATGCAGCCTCTTTTTTTTTGGGTAGTAAATAAGGTCTTCATTTAACATTAAACATCCATTACAAATGTGTTTAATGAAGTTTACCTGTAGTACAAACAATACTAGTAGCATCTAACTTTAACAAAAGTTGAGGTTACAAAGTTTACGAATTGTTAGCATTGTCCTTGCTTTTAAACCATATCAGCACACTAATTGGCTTTACAGGGCACATGCTTAGCTAGATGATGAAACATACATGTCACCTTGCTACTATATATATTAACTAGCAGTGTTTGTGAGTTCGCTTTCCACATCTTGCTTCTTATTTTTTTGGAGTTCTCCCTATGTTTTTATATTTTGATCTACAGTGTAGGATATTTAAAAAAAAAAAAAATGCAACTATCACGTTTTTAACTAAAATAGTCTACTACTTTTGAGCTTTATTTAATCAATTATATTTATATATATCCTTTTGATAATATCTATTTTTCAATTAACGAAAAAGTTTTATCTCATCTCTTATCATGAAATTGCTGATAAAAGTTCAAAATTTGTTTGATTTTATACGGTTGTGGTTGTGGAGAATCTGGAGGTCACACTGGCACTTTTGTGAATTATGGCTGGGTCTTTTTTGTTTTTTTTTTTTTTGATAACATGGCTAGGTCTATTTTTTCTCATCTTTTAGGGCACCTTCGCATTATCATATGCAAGAACTCCATTCCATCCGGTCATATGCTTTGCTAATATCCAGTTTAATAGCCATTTGTCCCTTCTTCCCCTTTCTCTGTATTGTTCCATTTAAATGGATGTCCCCGAAATGATTACTAGAATTAGCTTAATTTGCTAGAACTTCTAGGAGCTCTCGAATATGAAAAGCAGTTAGATCCTCCAAATGTGCAGCACTTGCTCCGAATAGATTGCTCCAAATACTTGTATTGCTTTGAAATTATGTAACGAGGCTGATTTTTCCTTCTTTTTGTTGTCAATTTTAGTTTGATTCAATGACAGCAATCGAGTTTTAACAATTAAAAAAAAAATTGAAAAAAAAAAGGTTTCCAATTAAAATTCTTTTACTAAAAGTTTCAAGAAAATTTAAAGGAAATCTAAGGTTTATTCTAATCATTTCAGTCATGTCCCATAATTTTATATTTTAACTAGTATTTTTTTTTTTTTTTATAGAGTCCCATTTGATATTTAGTTTAAATCCTATTAAATTAGAGTCCTATTTGATTTCTATTTGATATTGAATTTAAATCTTATTGAAATTATAAATGATATATATATATATATTGCTAGAATCTCATATATATATATATATATATATAGAGAGAGAGAGAGAGAGAGAGAGGTAAAACTTAAAGAAAATCCAATTAGATTCTACAATTGAAGTCCAATTTTGCGCCATGTATTCTATATTATTTATTTTTAAAGAGTGTTTTTTTTTTTTTTTTTCTTCTAAATTTTGGAGTCAAATGTGAAACCACATCATAATATCCAACCAAGTGAGTTATTGCGTAAAAGAACCAAGGAGTCTAGAATTAATGAACACAAAAAATTTTAAAAAAAAATGGACGATTTACATTTTTTACCTGATAATATTCTTACAAGACTTTTTAAAGAATTAAAAAAGAATATAAGAATGACTATCAATAATAATTAAATTATATATGTAAGAATTATTCTATGCATCTTAATGTATATATTTTTAGTATATCCATGCATATGCACGGGATTACAAGCTAGTTAGTATAATAAATACATTCTCTTATCCTTCCTAAATATTATTTAGGATTTGGGAAATCAAGAGTTTGTACAAAACGTATGTTCTAATTGTACCGAATTGATTTGAATGGACCAAATGGAACAAAATAGACAAAATGGACATAATAGGACCGAATAGACCAAATAATAATGAATGGACTAAATGGGACCAAAGTGGATTGAATGGACCGAATAGGACCAAATTGGACTGCAGACTGAAGTGAACCAAATAGGAGCAATGTGGACTGAATAGGACTGAAGTGGGCTGAATAGCCTAAATAGGATTGAAGCGAATCAAAGTGGATAGAATGGACTGAATAGGACCAATGTGGACCGATTTGGACCAAATAGAACCAAAGTAGATAATGGACCGAATAGGATCAAAGTGGACTGAATAGGACCAATGTGGACTGAATGGACCGAATAAGACCAAATGGGCCGAACTGGACTGACATAGACCAAATGGTTCAAATGGACTAAATAGGACTAAATGGACCGAATAGAACACGACAGAATGGACCGAATAGAACCAATTTGGACCGAATAAGACTTTTGAATATTTATCATTTTTATTGCATTTTTAGGGCTCATATTTTTAATTTTAAATGTCTATTTTAGTATTTTTCTTTGCATTTTTTAATTCAAAACTAAGAGTTTAGCCTAAATATAATAAAATTTCATAATTTTCAACCCAAGAATGAAGGGAAAAAATCAATTTATGGCCCAATTAGTCTAAAATTGACTGAAAGGGGACCGAAATTGACTAAGTGGACCAAATTGGACCAAAGTAGAGCCGATTGGACCAAATAGAAATTTTTTTTTTTTTTTTTATGGAGAAAAAATTATCTTAAAAAAAATTTCGAGAAAAAATTATACATTATATTATGATACAAAATAATTATTTATTCACATGCATCACGTGGGTCTGCGGCTAGTGTGTTTAAAAAAAAGGATAGTCATGTCTTAATATGAAAAATTTGTAAGACTTAATTTTAATTAAATAAAATTTCAAATAAAAATGCAGCATGCACAGATGAGCTAATTCATTATTACTATTTTTAAAAAATTCCTGGATTACACACCCTTATCTCTTATGTACGCATATAAAAATGTACACATAACTAAAGTAATTATGCATCTATGTACCATCCATTTTCAAAATGTAATTTGACATTTTGGAAATGAGCATGAGATTACAATCTAGTTATATTTGGAAACCAAATAAAGGAGTATCCATGCTGTTCTGGATACAAAGTGAACTAATTCAATCCTTCCAAGTTTGCAAATTTTCCATTTAGTGAGTTACTAAATTTGCATATTTACGAGTGTGATACTTCATACACAAACCCCAAGGAATTTGTGCTTAAATACCCATTACAGATTAACCCTCTTCTCCAGTATCCACCACATTACCTAATATATCTCAATGTTGCCTTGGCATATCACTTCCCTAATTTCCCCTTTCCTTCATGAGCAAATTTTCAGAGCAATTCCCAAAAGAATTGTGTGGGATATTGAGATCGGATCAGCGATTTAACAGCCAAGAATTCAACCATATGCAAATATAATAAAAAACTTAATGGCAGGTTTATTTTATATTTTTATTGTCGCTCCTCTCTCTCTCTCTCTCTCTCTCTCTCTCTCTCAATGAATTTTTCATTTTTATTTTTTTGTAGTTTTTAACTTGCTAGATATGGTCCAAATTTAATTTCAGATATTTTACCTGCTACTACTTTTGCTCTTGCAAAATAATATTAGTGATGTATTTTTATACTTAATTCATGAACCATGCTCTTACAAAAGTTAAGAAATTTGTTTGATAAGTTTGTTGTTTTCTTAGGTCTCAAAGATATACTATGATAAATTAGACGAGTAATGATTATTAGAGATATATTAGACATATTAGCCTAATATAATAGGCCCAAACCCACTCCTACTTGTACTAGTAGTCTAGGGTTTAGTCACCTATATATACTCAAGTTAGAGTTTATTGTAACACAGGTTATTGTACTATGCTCTTACATAACAAAGATGTAACCCTTAAGAGATTCCTCTATGGATGTAGGCCGACAAGCTTGAACCACGTAACCCTCGTGTTCTCAGTGCTCCTATTCTATGCTTCTCCTTCCACATCCACTCTAGCATATACAACATGGTATAACACATCGCGTTGCTAATATATTTAACATGGTATCAGAGCCAAACTTCGTTCTTGGCATTAAGCAAATATTTCTACACAGCAAACAAGATTTCCACATGCATAACATAGATCCACCACAGTGCCACTGCTTACCCACAAATCTGGACTCCACGGCTTCACATAGCTCCAACAGAACCACCATTGTTGTCTCGCCGCCATGTCTCTAATCTCTCGAGCATGTCATACCTCCCCTTTTAGATCTATGCAAATCAAGCCTTCGTCTAACAAAATCAACCATACAAACGTGCTCCTTGGCCTCCTGTGAGCAAAACCCAGAAATCTGGTGACCTATTACCTTTGTACATGCTGCCATGCGCTACCATAGTTTTCGCTGAAAATCAAACGCATCGGTTTAGATTCCTCCTGCTCAGATCGCCTTATGGTCACACACGCCGCCCTATTGGCCTTGATGTCTGCCGATCTACATATGTAAGAAAACCGATGGTCATCCCATAAAGCACGCGCCGCTAGATTTCTAGCCTCGCCTCCACGCGTCAGTAGTCACTGTCATGCGCCTTGCACACACCGAATAATTTTTTGACATCAAGATTGACATCATCCGATGACGCAATCTAGCCACGACAGCGCCACACAAGCCATAACCACGTTAGCCCTAGTCCACGTCAGCGACACGTCATCAAGATGACGTTAGCAGCTTTGCAACCCGATCCATGACCTAACCCGAAAAACCCAAAACTGACCCAGATCATGTAGATCGTTGACTGACCATTGACCGCTGACCATTGACCATGGTTGATATATTTAACATGGTATCAGAGCCAAACTTCGTTCTTGGCATTAAGCAAATATCTCTACACAACAAACAAGGTTCCCACACATGCAATACGGATCCACCACAATGCCGTAGATTGCCCATAAATCTGGACTCCATGGCTTCACACAACTCCCACGGAACCACCGTTGCCGTCTCCCCACCATGTCTCTAATCTCTTAAGCATGTCATGCCTCCCCTTTCAAATCTGTGCAAATCAAGCCTTCGCCTAACGAAATCAACCACACAGATGTGCTCCTCGGCCTCTCGCAAAACCCAGAAATTCAGTGACCTATCACCTCTGTACGTGCCGCCATGCACTGCCATAGTTTTCGTCAAAAATCACACGCGTTGCTTTAGATTCCTCCTACTCAAATCTCCTTACAGTCACACGCGCTACCTTATTGGCCTTGATGTCCGTCGATCTGCATATGGAAGAAAACCAAAAGTCATTCGCTAAAGCACGCGCCTCCATGCGCTGACAGATTTCTGGCCTTACCTCCACGTGCCGATAGTCACTATCACATGCAATACACGGCCGGAAAACTTTCTAACATCAGGACTGACTTCATCCGATGATGTCATCTAGCCACGTCAACGCCACGCAAGCCTTAGCCACGTCAATGACACATTATCAAGATGATGTCAGCAGCTCTACATCCCGATCCATGACCCAATCCGGAAAACTTGGAACCGACTCTGATCATGTAGACCATTGACTGACCATTGACCGCTGACCGTTTACCTGTTGTCTTTGACCTTTGGTTGAATTTGACTATTTGCGTTGACCTTTGACCAAAGTTAGAGTTTTTAAAAGGGCTTATCTTGCTTAGTTTTTCGTGTAGCTTCTGATTTTGGACTCCGTTTCTTCATTTGAAGCTCTGAAATCAGTCAATTCTTCATCGTGGTTTCTTCACAGGCATCTCTAAGGGATCTTTTCATGCTTATCCAACCTCAAGCCTTCATCGAGCTTCCGCCTTGAGTTTGAGGGAGGGTGTTAAAGATATATTAGATATATTAACCCAATGTAATAGGCTCAAACCCACTCCTACTTGTACTAATAGTCTAAGGTTTAGTTGCCCATATACACTCATGTTAGAGTTCATTGTAACACAGGTTATTGTACTGCACACTTACATAATAAAGATGTAGCCTTTAAGGGATTTCTCTGTGGATGTAGGCCGACAAGGCTAAACCACATAATCCTTGGTTCTCAGTATTCCTATTCTATGCTTTCCCTTCCACATCCACTTTAGCATATACAACATGATATAACACATCACATTGCTAATATATTTAACAATAATGTTAGTTTTACTGGGCACCCAACATTATCTTGCTCACTAGTCACAAACAAATGTGAACCTTTTTAAACCCCAAGTGTTAGGTAAATGGGCTCTAGATGGTAATTTTTTTGGTCTTAGCAATAGCAGCCTCAGGCATTCCTCTGTGTTGGTGGAAAATGTAAATATTAATATCTGTACCTCTGCTACTCTGTCTTCAATATACCTCTGCTGGGCACCTAAAATCACTTGTGAGGTTAACACTGATATCAATGGATGGGGTGGACGGTGTAAGCCCATTACTACTACCAGATAGTTGCAGGGGAATGACTGAAGCAAACTATTTTTCATCTAAGATCACATTGACATATAGTTTCAATACCAATTATACAGTTTCTCCACTCGGCAAAAAATAATAAAAATGGGCATTTCATAATTTCATTAGCTCCTATCTCAAGTATCAACAACCGAATAGGATACGGGAGATTTCAGTCTTATGGCATTCTTGTTCTTTTGTTACATTTCTTGAATCAGAAAATCAATCATGAACTACTAATAAGTAATGACCTAACTATATATGTTTTTCAGCATGTGGATGGTGAAAGAAAGGCATTCATTCAATTCGTTGCCTGCCACAGATGGTATGTCCCTAGCTAGGTCCTTTTTTATTTTATTTTATTTCTTCTAATGCTACGTCTTAACTACAAAAAAAGTTTCTTACCCTCGATTGTATATGACAGTATGACACTTTGAATCACATTTTCCATAGTGTGACGATCTATGATTGGATCAATAGATTCATTCATCATTCCCACACAACAGTAATCTTGCAGTTAGATTCTACAAGCTGATGCAAATTATCTAATCTGATATGTTTTCAGATTAGAGACAAAGAGAATGCTCCTTCTAGATCATTTCTCACTTTGATTATTCTATCCAAGTGCTCAAAATCTTTGGCAGAACTTATGGTGGAGTCTTCAACAACATTTCACAATGTCTCATTAGTATGGTTAAATTCAAGGAACAATAGTTTTGATATAGAATTTAAATCTATTGAAATTATAAGTGATATATATATATATATATAGTTATTGGTAGAGTCCCATTTGATAGAGGGTTTAAAACCTATTGAAATTAAAATTTCTAAATTGATGGCTGTAGACAGCAGTCGGTTTTTTGGTGTAGGCAAGATTGAACTGTAGAAACTTTACTAATTGAGCCAGAAGAAATTATTATCATAATTTTAATAAATAAATCTTTTTTGAGTTTTTACTTACATAAATTTTTTAAGTTTAAAAAGTGTAGTTTACCTTTTTATTTTTAAATCTCAAAAAAAAAATCTTATTATAAAAAATAACATTATTATATATTTGTTAACGTAAATATAACCACCCTTACCTGAACTTGAAAATTATGTTCCTACCGCTTCGCCGTCGTGGTCTTCTTCTTCTTCAATCCCCAAAATATTGTAAGTAACAATGACAATCTAGTCACTCTTTACCAAGGGCGGCGCCACCTTAAAATTTTATATTTATCTACCTTTAAAAAAAAAAAATTTGGAACACCCTGAATTTTTTTTATGCCAATAAAATTAAATTTTGGTCCATAATTTGAGCAACTTAACAATATATTAGGGTCTTTCAAGTAAAAAGAATCACATGTTTTTATATTCTTTTAAGCCTATTCTACGGCTTTATTTTTAGTTTATGCTTTACCTGACATGTTGTCATTGTACAACTACTTTTCCTCAAAAACATTATAATATATATTATACAACTGATTGGTCAAAGTCACATAAATTTAGCTTTTTTTATTGTACAACTACTTTTCTTTTTTCTTTTTCCGATAATTTTGATTAGAAAAAAATAGTAGCTTTAGTTAATTAAGTGAATAAACTTAAAAAGTTAATTTTTATATAACATCAATTAATTCATTATATATATATATATAAAATAAACTTTTTATTTTTGTAATTATAATTAAACATGTGATTGTCTATTCTAAGGAAATTTGATTAAATTTACACAAAAAGTGTCACTAAATATTATGTTTTTACATTTTGCTATCATATTATTAGTAATAAACTTATTATATTTTTATTTATATAATTTAAAATTTTATTAATTATATTATTTATGACATCACTGGTTTGACCATCGGTCGGATCTCAGTCCGACCAAAAAACTAGTAACTAGTCCTTTTTCTGGTTCTTTCACCATACTGGTTTATAAAACCATGGAAAAAAAAAATTTTGAACAAAAATCTGGAAAAAAAATTATAATAAAACCACTAACAAGGCCCAAACCAAATGCCAATAGAAAAGCCTAGTACAGGATCAATCTTATCTCATACTAAGACTATCACTACTCCAATACCAACACGATTAGGTTTTTAATTCAACAAATATTTAAAAAAGAATCCTCACTACCTCAGTGCCTCGTGGATTCACAAGTTATTAAACAATTTAAACTAAAACTAAATCAAACCTAAAGGCTGAAAGGAAATAAGAAATTCACTTACTCTCCCCAGCCATCGCCATCCATCCCTGTTCAGCAACACTAACAACAACCACAACTGAACTCCACAATCTTTATATTGTAAAACTTTATGTATTTGCGTATTTTTTTTTATTGTTGTTGTTGTCAATATATAAAATTTTCTTTTTATTAGATTGTGTAATTTATGCTTCTTGAGGAACACCTTGGAAAAAATTCCTAGAGCCGCCACTGCTCTTTACCATTAAAAGTAACCCACATGATTACAACCTTAATACCATTAAATGATATTGAAAAGTTTACTAATCATATCAAGTCAATAACAACCAGTTGCAGCATTCATAACATATTTGCACATATTTATTATTTCTCATAAGTTTAAGATTGTACCGAGGTAGCTGGTTCTATGTTAGATTGTTGTGGTGTACCCATTGACTGCAACCTTTGAAGTTACTCGATTACTGTATTCTCAACATCACTCCTGCTCTAATGTATATCATCATCCTCATCTTCTTCTTGTAGCACATTTGCATTACATTTTAAATTCTCTGTTTTTTGGTATGGCTCTTCTTCATCTGAAAGCATTTCAAAAAGGTTTCGTGGCTTGGTTTCAATCACAACATTCCATGTGGGGTCTTTTTTCCATTAACATAGTAAACTTGAGTTGCTGGACATGCTAATACAAATGGCTCTTTGGTTTTCAACTTTTGCGATATATTAACAATAGTGGTTCCATGACGATCTCTCTTATAATCAATTCCTTCACGAGATACGTCATACCAATCACATTTAAACAACACAACTTTATTCCCTTCAGTATATTAAAATTCAACAATGTTTATTAGTTGTCCATAATAAGGCACATTGCAACTTTGATCCTCCCCTCTCACCATAATTCCATTATTTTGTGTTCTTTTACTTTCATCACATTGATTAGTATGAAATCTGAACCCATTGACATTGTAACCTCAATAAAAATAGCCTTTTTCTCAAGGCCCCGAGCTAATGAAAGCATATGCCCATCAACTTGCCTTGTATTATATAATTTGGCGGTCTACAATAAAACTTAAATTAGGTTAAACTCAAGTTGTAGTAGTTAAATATAAACAAACATACATTTTCAAAATAAATTATTATCATACTCTTTTTTCAAACCACGCAATAAATTCTTGTCTATGCACCCTATCAATGTCAAGAGCACCTGCATTTGTAAAGATGTTTTTATGTTCTCTACACGTAGTTAAATATCCAAATCAGTTTTAATATATCATATCATGAGCATATCAAAGAAGTAATTTTGTGAAATCATCTCAATGAACAAATCGCTCAACATTGACACAATTTTATAGGACATAAAATGTTGTTGCGTTATGAAGATCATCATTCAACTTAAACCTTAATGCTTTTCATAAATGGGTGTTAAGAATATGGACAATTGAGAGGTATTACATGTAGAGGTACCTCCATTATAATTTCTCTCTATCCGATTAAGTTTGGTTTTTATTCCATGTAAATAGCCAAAACAAAATGTTAGGCATTCATCTACTAAATACTTTTCTACAATTGACCATTCTGCATGTGCCTTATTACAAGCATAACTCTTAAGCTTGTGCAAATACCTAATTTGAAGGCATAATATGAAATTTTATATAAAATAAAAAATAAAACACTAAGTGTGCAATTTAAATTTAGATCATAATGAAATTTTGTACACTTTACCACTCAACTGGATGGATACATCCATTTGTATTGCACTAGACTTGCAACTTTAGCTTCCCAAGATAGGTGAGTTGCCAAGTGAACCATTACATCAATAAAAGAAGGTGGAAATTTTTTTCCTAATTTACAGAGGGTTATTGCAATTTGGGTTTCAAGACAATCCAAATCCTCCACTCGTAACACTTTGGAGAACAATTCTTTGAAAAAAGTTACTAAACTCAGTCAAAGCATCAGATAAATATTTTGGTAAAAAGTCATGCACTCAAGTGGGAGTAATCTTTCTAGGAAAATATGGCAATCATGAGTCTTCATACGAGAAATATTTCTCTCCTTAATATTCACACATCAAGATAAATTTGCAGAGTAGCCATTCGGAAATTCAAGATTTTTTACCCATAGGCATAAGGCCCTTTTCTCATCAATTGGGGGTAGCTCTATCTTCCCATTAACCTCTATGGGGTGGAGCGAATTTCATATGCCCATTTCTTCTAGATCAAGACAAGTGTTTAAAGAATCCTTCATTATACCTTCAATATTCATAATTGTCCTAATAACATTGTCAACTATATTTTTTTCAACATGCATCACATTCAAATTGTGACATAACAAAATTGTTCTCCAATATGGCAATTAAAAAAAATGCTATGCTTCTTGCAATTATAAAAAATCCCATGCCCTTCTAGCCCTCACTTTTTTTCCGCTTTTTCCAAATATTATTCGCTCTAATGGAAGAATTTGTTTTAACACATGATCACCAGATAACCGTTTAGGTGTTGTCTTCCTTTCTTTTTTACCATTAAATTGTGACTTTTAATTACACCATTTGTGGTCTAAGGTCAAAAAATGATGATGTCCCATATAGCATATCTTAGATCCATTTCGTAACCTGCAATGAGTAGTCTCACTATGACAACACAGACAAGCCAAATTTCCCTTTGTATTCCAACCCAACAAAATAGCATATGCATGAAAGTCATTGATAGCCCACAAGATTGCTGCTCTCATCTGAAAGTTCTCATTGGTTGAAGCATCATATGTACACACCCCATCTTCCCACAATTTTTCAGCTCATCAATCAATGGCCTCAAGAATACAACAATGTCATTCCTAGGACCCTTTAGGCCTGGTATAAGTAATGGCATGAACGAGTAAGGTTCCTTTACACACATCCAAAAGAGAAGATTATATGGAAATAAGATAATAGGCCAGGTAATGTACGAAATATTCATATTTCCAAATGGGTTGAACACATCTATAACTAATCCAAGCCTAACATTATGGCAATCCATTGCAAATGACTCATGAATTTGGTCAAATTTTTTTCCAAGCTTTATAGTCCGTTGGATGTTGTAACACTCCATCATTAATGTGGGCACAAGTGCCCACAACGGGGTTTTAGGTTTCCCCAAATCCATGGGAAGTACGCCTTGGCCTAGGGTGGACCATGGCGGAAGGTGTAAATGAAGTCACCACCTAGATTAGGTCTATGAATCATAAATATAGCGCCCTTGTGGAAGGACTGATCTTTACTAGAGCACGTGTTCAAAGTTTAGGTATGGGGATAGGAAGTTGTTAGGCACCCAACCCCACCCAACCCATGGGTCAGCCTCCACTCATTGTGTTCCAAATCCTAATCTCATCAAAGGGTCCTCTAATATGTTATCCTAAACTCACACACTAACATGCATCTAACATCCAAACATGGTAAATGTCCCACACTCAACCATAACATAAAAACCCTACCATTCATCTAGTAATATATATCCAAGGGCAACAAGCATATCCAAGGCAGTAGCATCAACAAGACATTTAATCAAGCATATTTAATCATTCAAACCTAGCATCATGGTATTCATCAATCAGGGAGACCGATCATCATATTCAAAGATGCCTGTTCATATTCATATGCATGACTTACCTTCACGTATCTTGTTGCAACATAACACCTCAGCACCTATGCATCAATGCATGTTCAAGTTCTCATGAACGTTCATGTGGTTTAACCAAGACATAAACCCTAATTATCAATTCAACAATCAAAGCATGTGAAACATGTTATTCTACTAATCCTAGACCTAAACATGTGAAAGCTAGACTTAACAAGACCTAAACAGAGGATTAAAACTAAAAAAAACAAACAAAATTGCAAGAACCCTAAATCTGGGATTTTGGGCATGCATGCGCATACATGAAGTATGTGTACGCATGCCTCGAGTATGCATATGCATGGCTAGAGTCTGCGTATGCATACATAAAGCACGTGCACGCATACACACCCAGAAACACAGTTTTGAAGCACAACCAAACAACGATCAAACAAAAACTAGCATGCTTCTAATATTTAATCCAGCTCTTCATTCAAAACATGGTGAGGCACAACAAAGCAAAAGCAAATAAATCAAATCACATTTCTAAACATGTATAACAAATAAATCAAATTAATAACAACAAGAACACAAGTTATAAAAATCCAAATTAAGGAAAAGCCATGAAGAGAAAGTCACCTTACTTATAGAACACAACTTGGTTGATATTTAACCAACCCCTCAGTGTCTACACAACAAGATCAAATGATAATCAAAGGAATCAAAGTATTCAAAAGTTCATAGATAATCACAACTCAAAATAAAAAGATGTTCTTGAAAAGATTATTTGAAAAAGTTTTTTTGATTTGGATTAGAAAGTAGTTTCTACCTTAAGACCACTAGAGAAAGGTTTTGAAGAACCAAAAAACGTTCATAATGTTGTGAGTGTAGAAAGTTCAAAGTTAGAAAAGAGTTTTGGAAGAGTTTAGGTGAAAAATCAACTCTCTCTAGCTAGGGATGAGTTTGGAGGCATAAGGTTGTATTTATATGTTAAAACTAGGGTTTTCGGGGCTTTTTAGACGTCTTTGGACGTTCCCAAGGGTCTAGGGGCCAGCCCACATCAAGGAATGATATTTTAGGCCCCAAAACAGAAGTTCTAGAACCTAGAAAATTGGCCTGCATATGCATGGTTGGGGAATGCATACGTATGCATGATTCATGCGTATGCATACTCCCTAAAAACTGTAATTTCGACTGCTCTAATGGCCCAATTTCAAACGGTCATACCTTATTCAGTACAAGTCCAAATTAGGTAAATTTTGTGTTCAAATTTAAACCTCATTCAAAAATTCATTGTGAATAAAAAGTTATGGTCAAAATAGTGAACAAAGGTCATTTTTCAGCACCGTTTTCAAAGCGATTTGAGCACTTTTGAGTTGTGATTACTTCCAAACTATCAAAATAACTTCAATTAACTTTTGTAGACATGTAAAGCTCATCATTGGGACCGGGAACTAAAGTTTATTAACAAGGTACAAAATGAGGTGTCTACAAGTAACACATTTTTCATCGTGCTACTTTATAGCTGCAACAATCTTTGTTGACATACCGCAAAACCTTCCATGGTCCCTTTTTATTTCTCCTTTACCACCCTTATTTGGCTGCATCTTGAAAGTTTACAAACTGGACATTGAGTCGCTTCTGAATACTCCTTATAATAAAGTGCACAATCTTTATTGCTGTGGGCGTACGCACCCTCAACCGCAGTTGGGTGAGTACGCCTTTGCCTAGGGTGGACCATGGTAGAGGATGTAAATGAAGTCACCACCTAGTTTAGGTCTAGGAATCATAAATATAGCACCCATTTGTGGAATGACTGATCTTTACCAGAGCATGTGTCTTGAGTTTAGGTATGGGGATAGAAAGGTGTTGGCACCCAACCCCACCTAACCTGTGGTTGGCCTCCCCTTATTGTGTTCCAAATCTTAATCTCGTTAAAGGAATATTTAACATGTTATTTTGACTCTCACAAACTCTAACATCCATCTAAAGGAAAACAACATGGCATAATCATCCCCAAGCCTAGCATTCATCTATCATGGCATTAAGCATACATTACCAAGGGAAGAAACATCACAAGGCAGATCTAGATAAACACATCTAAACATCCGAGTCATCAAAACTCATGGTATTCAACCAAGCATATTAAACAACTTATATTCAAAGATAGAATGCATGTTCATGTGATATATGCATGACTTACCTCACTGCATCACTACATCAATGCATGTTCATATTCATATGCATGTTCATGGTATTCGAGCAATCTAAAACCCTAATAAGCATCAAAGAGATAAAACAAAACAAAACAAAGCAGAGAGATAGATACTTAAGGATATGAAAACTAGGTTAAACAGAGGCTAAACATCTAAAAGAAAACAAGGAAAGAACAAACAGAACCAAATTAGGGCTTCTGAGCACAAGTGTGCGTGCGCATCCCAACTTTATGCATACGCATGCATGAAGCATGCACACACATACACGCCTAAAACCTTAACCTAGAAACTCAGAACAAAAAAACAAAGAAAAAAAAATATAACAACCTAGCATGCTTCTAACATAAACACTACGTAAACCTAAACTAAACATATATACAAACAACAAAAAAACAAAGAAAAGTGAAGAGCCAAAATTAGAACCTTTACCTCAATACTGGAACTCTTTAGAGCTTGATTTTGATTGTTCCCCTCAGTCAATCTATTCACAACCAAATCAAAATAGGTTAGCAAACTTTAGAACTCGAAGATCAAGACCAGAATAGTTCCCAATCAAGTAAGATTTGACTTGACGTTGTTTTGTGAAAAACTCCCTCTTTGGTTCATTATTTTCCAGTGAATCTTGTGTGTTTTGCCACCATTTTTTGTCCTCCTTTGAAAAAGTGCCTTTTATGGCTTTATATAGTCGAAAAATAAGCGTGTAGGGCGGCTCTTAAACAATGTGGGATCCATTCCAAACCAAAATTAAGTGCAAAAATCTTTCATTACATAGCTTTTGGAACCCTAGTTGCATGCACATGCCCGTGCATGCGTACACTTGGCTTAAGTGAGCTTACGCATACGTGTGTATGCATGCGTACACTTTAGGATTTCTAGTAGCCTTTCTTTTCCAAAAATAGTTTTATTCTTCCAAAAATAAGTTATATTTTCCATAAATACTTTCCTCAAGTCAATTTTCATCTGATTGGCCCCTAAGCTAGCCTTGGGCTTTAGAGTACTATCATCATTGGGGAATGGGGACCCGAGTCATAAGGGGTACAAAATGCAGTATCTACAATTGCATGCATATATCTTCTCATAATGGAGGCCTAGATCGTTGACAATCTTTTTTTCCTCATAGTTCAAGTTAGGTAGTCTCTCACACATAGGAAATGCATCTTGCAATAGCTCCATCAACATACTAAAGAACTTGTTTCTCCATGATGATATCACTTTATATGCAGTAACTTGACTATGAAGGACAAGCTTGAATGCTTTTCACAATCTAGATACAAAGGCTATTTAACCTCTTCTGACAATCTATAAAATTTCTTTGCATCTCCATTTGGCTCTTGCAATTCATTTCCACTTGATTCCCTGTCACTCACCACATGTGGATAAGCATCCTTGATCATATCAAACATATCACCATATTGCATACCATCCTCATCATCACCTTCTACTTCACTATTACCTTCCCCATGAAGGCACCAAGTAGTATAATCTATCCTTATACCCCTAAATAAAAGATGATACTAGACCTCATCCCAATTCCTACGATACCTATTGCTACAATCAATACACAAACAATAGATTTTCATATCTTCATCTATTGAATGTTTAAATGTATACTCAAGAAAATTTTCAACTCCGTTGCACGATCTAGTAGAAAGATACATCCAAGATTTATCAACTGTCATTTTATTTACACCATTTAAAGCATTGTATTAATCATAGCTAATATTGATGGTGCAAACAATAAATCTTCAAAAGACAATTATAAACAAACATGAGCTAAGTATCATACCAGATTGTAACAAAAACCACAATCTACTTCTTCAGTAGAGCTTCTGTAAACAATATCTTGTAAAGTGCAAAGAGAATCAATGCCTATATTTCAGCCATCATGTAAGAAGCAACACCAAACCTTTTACATTTTTTTAAAAAAAATGTAGAAGTACAAGCTTGAAGATTGGAACACAGTACAACTTTGAAGTTGCCCTTAATGGGGAAAAAAATATCATCCCAAATTAATATGGATTTTTAAAAGGGTACTTGACTTTAGGCATGAAGGAATTTGACAAAGGTAAAAGAATTCAGGGTAAATCGACTGCTGAAACTTTCAAATGTATTCGGCTGAGAAAGAGATTATATGATTATTTTAGTAATTACTAATTCACAATAATCTTGAAAGATGTATCTCTTAAGTTGCGAAATTTGTCTTGATGAAACTGGCTTTACTGTAATTTAAAAAACAAAAAAAAAAACAATGAACACTTTAATAAGAAGATGACGTTATAAAAAAGGTATCTCACAAATATCAAAACTGGCTTTTAGCAAAGCATGTCTGGCAAATTAAAGTTTTTTTTTTTTTCATTAGTTATTGTTGCACACTCAATTATACACTATCATACGCATAAAAACTAAAGTTATACATTACCATACACATAACAGCTGAAATTGTGTTGAGTTATAATTGAAAAACACGATTTTAGATTTTTAACTGAAATCGTATTTTTAGAACATAATTTTAGCTGTTCTGTTTGTGTTTACTATCACCACTTTTTTTTTTTTTTGAACATGTACTCTCTCCATGGGGGGAGAGATTGTACTTAAAGAGAGGCGGATGTAACACTTCAGCCAAGAGGCTATGTATGAACTATAGTTTGGCAAGTCACAAAACCCCCCGTTAAAAGGATAATAATTTCAAAATTTAGCTCTCTAATTCGCATCACCATATGCCAAATATTTCTTTGAAACTTGAAGATTCTTAAAGTCTCCAATGTATTAAAACCAGGCCAAAAAAAAGAAAAAAAAAAAAAAGAAAAAAAAACCTAGATTGCATAAAACAAGTTCTATTGCTCTCGTCAATTACACTAGGTTAAACTTTTTTGTAATTATAAGGTAGTCAAGATAATTACAACCAATATTTATTAGAGATGGTTTGGAGTTGTCCTATTTTACATGGAATTTGGGATTAACAGATGAACTAAATAGAAGGCAGGAAAAGGGGAAGAAGGAGAGACTTGTGGGGTTCCAATTTCAAGGATGGTGCTAATCTATTTTCTGCTTTCGCTGTTGCTCTATTGTGGTTGTGTCTGTGCTTGTTGTGCTGCCGCAGCCCAGCCCCTCACACTCTTAGGTCTCACATAGAAAGTTAGGTTTTCGCAATGAATTTAGATAATCTAATTGTATTTCATTTATATACAGAAATTTGACATATTTAATGTTATGTTTATCGTTATTGTTATTGATATTGATATAATAAAAATCAAAGTAATAATAATAATTTTTACAACCACAACAACAATTATATTGAAGATGATCATATGCATAATAATAATGTTATACGGGATTGCTATTTTTGTCCAGAAACTTGATATCAACAACTTCACAACATCATAACAATGGTCATAAATGATTCCTTGACTTTGCATTACAGAATTAACAGAAAACATAACAATATGTTTTGTTTACATTCAAAGCAATTGGGTAGGATGTTAAGTTGCAAGGGTCTGGTCAATTTCTCAAATTGGAAAGAGATTTGGTCATGAATGCCAAATGTTATAGAAAATAATTCCCAAAAAAAGCAAAAGACCCAATGCCCCAAAAAATATTAAAAAAATACAAGCCCGACCCGAGTTTGGTTTCTTACCAAGTCTCATTACGGGTAACTCCAAACCCAACTAGACCCATTCTTTGATGATAGTTGTTGTATAGGATGTTTGTTAATTATCTATACTACTATTGAAAAGGCTTCTCTTGTTTGGATTGGATTTTTTGGTGGTTTAAAAATACCCCTACATCTTAAGTATAAATAGAGACAAAACTAAAGGATAATCTGATAAAAACACATCTCTAACTCTCACCTACAATATTGCCTACAATTAGGACCATTTTCTAGTTGGTTTTCAAACTCAACTTCAAATGTATTCTGTCAGCAATTTTAAATTTTGACAAAGATAGTATCCAAACCATAGGCAAAGAAGCTGCATAAGGCAAGCATGAACCCATTAAAGGCGATGAGGGTACCTCTCGACTTGGATGAATTAGTTTCAAAGAAAAGAACACTGCAGCAGCAAGTATATTTGAAATCAAGAGTGTTCCTATTACTGCTCCCAAATAAAAACACTATATTGAAGTATTTAGGAAGCTCTCTTTACTAAGAATTTCGAAGTAAGATAAAATTTGAATACTAGACGCATCAAAGGAACCTTTTTCTAACCCCACAATAAGACCAAAAACCCCAAATATCAAAGTCGTGACAACACTTCCCTTTTGCTCTACCCGATCCCCCATCATTACTGATATTGCCCACTAGGCAGTAAAAATTCTTATTATAGATGCAAAAGATGCACCAAGATTCTACTATAGAGAATAAGTTCCACATGCTCTATTCACGACATGATCTCCATAGCAAGTATGTTTAGTAAAACATTGAGGTTGTATAAAAAGTAAGAAAAAAAATCCATTAAGGTGGGATATCAGTAATATTCACACAAAAAAATATTTTAATAAAAAAAAATGTAAAATTATTACTGAACCAATAATAATAATAATAATAATAATAATAATAATAATAATAATAATAAATCAAAATATGGAAAATTTGCATGATGAGTTTTTTTTTTTTTTTTTTTTTTGAAAAACAAATACATCAAATTTTTTTAATGAGGATATGTAATCTAATTGTATTACATAAATATAATTTTATCTAGTTATTGTTATTGCTATTGTTATTGTTATTGTTATAATAACAATAATAATATTAACAAATACAGAAACTATGATGATTATAATAACTAACGATGATGATTAAAATTTAGGAGTTTTATTTAGAGTCCATGGCTTAAATGGCTCAAAAGCCCCTTAAATAGTAGTATAGATAATAAATTAGTTCGGTTAATGAGTGCACTTAGGACATTTGTTAATATATCATTTTGGGAAAGTTTTTATACAACTGTATGGAAATATAAAAAGCCGTCAAAATACTAGTAATTTTGAAAAATATTTCCAAACCAATGCTCTCAGGACATACGTTAAATTTTTTTTCATAATAAAGTTATTAATTATTGCTACTAAAATTAATTATTGTTGTTATGTGAATTCTAATAATTATTGCTTATTAACATAACTTTACGTGATTGTCAAAACCTTGGGGATTTTTTCGTTAGCTTATTGGTAGTCACGAATTGTGATGAAAATATAGTTGAATCAAATATTTTGATGAAGCCTGATTCCTTCCCCACATTGATGTATCTAGATCTAAAAGGCTTTAATATTGTTACAAACCCATGAAGCATTAGTAGATTTGCTAGATTATGAAAACTTTACATGTACATTCACAAGAATCTTCAAGAAATTCCATGGCTTCCATAGTCTATAAGAAGTGTGGATGCAATAGACTGCACGTTGTTGGATCTCATCATGGAGATTATTGAATCAGGTGAGCTATCTCCCTCTCCCGAGAAGCATTAGTAGATTTGCTAGATTATGAAAACTTTACATTTGCAATTGCAAGAAGCTTCAAGAAATTCCAAGCCTTCTATAGTCTATAAGAAATGTGGATGCAATTGACAGCACGTTGTTGGATTTACCATCATCATGTAGATTATTGAATCAAGTGAGCTCTCTCTCTCTCTCTCTCTCTCTCTCTCTCTCTCTCTCTCTCTATATATATATATATATATACAAGTTAAAGTGAGGGAGTCAATTTCATACAGGAGGCTATTTTAGTTTGACCAAGGGAACGAAATATTTCGATACCGGTTGATAACGGTGTACCGTTTCAGGATTACGGCTATTTATATATTTTTAAACATAAATATATATATATATTTGTATTATTTATGTAAGTATGAAATTATTAATTTTTATGTTTATCAACATATAATTTAATATTCACATATTTTATAAACCTACATATTAGCTTAAGTACATTAATTAATATTTAGATTAAATATATGTAGTTATTTATTTATATTTTCATTAACCAAATCCCGTGAACTTTGTTAAATTTTTTTTCCTTTTTCAATAATCTTTGTTAAAAAATATTTAAGATTATAAGCCCTTGTCTTTTAATATCCTAATCTCTAACTAAAGTATAAGTAAAATATGTAATAGACATATATATTTAGATGATGGTCAGTTGTTTTTTTTTTTAAATGTGGCATGCGGTATCATTAAAAAAAAGCATATGATGGCCCTGTGTCCCTAACTTAGTCTCAGCCAACACCACACACACACACTGCAGGAAACACTTAAAATAGATTATATAAGGACTCATACACACAGTATGTTTACAGGGAACCCACCTCCAACATTTATTACTCAATCTCAAATACAAAGGAAACCCTTTACAAGCTTGGAGAAATACATAGAATTTTCTCTAAGGAAAAACACAATTTGCTGTTGACACCCCTAACAGCCTTAGAGTCATATACACAGAAATAACTACTATGGCAGTTACTGCCTAGTAGTCTTGGACATTCTGCCACTTGTGATCTAACTTAGGACACCTTGGACTAATGTTGTCTTGGTCTGGTCTCCACGTTTTCAGCCCCTACATAGCAAGTTTGATCATCAAGAAAACAAGGCACTGCTTGATAACTACTTGTAACTGCCACTGCACATGCTGCACATACATAACCTATGTCTCAGCAGATCACAGGGCCTTTACCCATGCCCAAGCCCTCCTCCATCAGCAACACAACATGCCCACATGTAGCACTCATCAAGTAACTATCATCAACCCACTAGCATCTGTCCATGCATTAAGCCAACACCCACCAGCCCAATGCTTTACACATAGCATCTAATTGCACATCATTATAATAGCTCAGCCCTGCCTTGCACACAAGCCACCAAGCCCACACACAAGCAACCAGCCAACAAGCCACCAATGTCATGCACCACCACATAGGGTTAACACCACCTACTGCCATTCATGATCAAAACCAACTCTTCCCACCATGGCCCCAATCTGCCATGGCTTTGGGGCATCATGTGGAGCAAGGTGCCTCCATATGTTGCCCCCTCACACTACTCATCGATTCAACTCGAGTAGGGAGACTGGGCATGTCTCCCTCAAAGAGCCTTTAGGAGCATTACTAATTTGGCATGAGAAGCCATCAATGTGTTGAGAAAGCATGCAGCCAAGTGACTGGCCTAATGCTGCCCAAGCACCCCTATTCCTTATGCCATCATTAGCAACAAGTAAAACTCCTAACAAACCACCCCCACTAGAAGAAGCCAACGTCCTCGTTGGTAAGGTATCTTTAAATGCCTTCATTTCCTTTCCAAGTTGCCATAGAGTTGATGCCTTCTTCCAACTTGCTTCTAATTCAGTTGCCCCTTTCCACTTCACTAAGTAATAAGTTATCATATTTCCTCCCTTTCGATAACCCGTTACCTTCTTGTCAAGAATTCTATCTACTTCATGGTCAAACTGCACCATGATAGTAGGTGGGGCATACCTTGCTTCATTCCTTGTAGGATCTTCCTCATCCCCATGATAAGGCTTTAGAAAACTCACATGAATTGTTGGTTGAATCTGCAACCTTTCAGTCATCTTCAACTTGTAAGCAACACTACCAACTCTCTTCACAATTCCATAGGGACCATCAAACTTTGGAATTAATCCTTGAGACACACTCTCACTTCTAAACTTCCTCCAAATCTATAGAGTTAGCTTCAATAGAACTTTGTCCCTAAACTGGAACTCAAGAGGCCTCCTCCCTTTATCCACATACTTCTTCATTCTCCGTTATGTTTTCAACAAACTATATTGTGCTTCTTGCATTAGCTCTTGCTTAGCCATAGCAAATATGTATGCTGATGGACATCTACCCCTTGAACACTATTCTGCAATCTCATGATGGGTCAAGGGCTACTACCCCATTGCCAACTCAAACAGACTCATTCCTGTTGAAGAAGATTTATGCAAATTGTAAGTAAATTATGCTGAATCCAACAAGTCCATCCAGTTTTTCTGACTTGCACTCACATAGTGCCTCAAGTAATCTTCTAACACATCATTGGCCCTCTCAATTTGACCATTTGTTTGTGGGTGATTAGCAGTAGAAAACTTCAACTGTGAACCCAACAATCCAAACAAAACTGTCCAAAACTGATTAGGGAAACGTGAGTTTCTATCACTCACAATATCTTCAAACAAACCAAAGTACTTCACCACATTTCTGTAAGACAGATTAGTAACCACCTCTGTTGTATAAGTACTTGGTGCAACAATGAACACTGCATACTTTTAAAATCAATCAAGCAATACAAAAATTGAATCCATCCCCTTCACTTTAGGCAAACCAGTAATGAAATCCAATGAAACAGAAATCCATGGACTCTCCGATATAGGAAGAGGTTGCAGCAAACCAGCTTCCTTTTAAGTTAATCCCTTATCTTGTTGATAGACAAGACAAGTTTTGACATACAACTCAATGTCTAACTCCATCTTAGGCCAATAGTAAGAATGGGATAGCAAAGCATACATTCTTTCCTTACCAGGATGTCCTGTCCATTGTGGATCATGAGTCTCTTTCATCAACACCCTACGGATCTTCCCACTAGGAACATACAGCTTGCCACCCTTTGCATACAGCAACCCATCCTTAAGCCAAAAGCAACACACTAGGCCTACAGTCACTTCTTACACCAATTTCAAGTAGGTAGCATCAAGCTTTGAACTCTCCTTGATCTTTTTGCAAAATCTTACTCAACTCTGGTCAAGGCAGCAACATACTCTTACACTTGTTTGCAGTTAAGTGCATCTGCTACTTGGTTGTACTTGCCATGTTTGTGCTCCCACACAAAATCATATATTTGCAGCAACTCTTGCCATCTAGCTTGCTTAGGTGACAGATTCTTCTGTGTAGTAAAGAAGGTGTTAGCCATATTGTCCGTCCTCACCATAAACTTAGGCCCTAGCAAATATACTCTCCATGATAGCAAATAGTGCACCACTGCAATCATTTCCTTCTCATGTGCTGAAAATTTCTGTTTTGCCTCATTCAGCTTCCTACTCTCATAGGCAACTGGATGCTTTTCTTGCACTAACAAACCACCAATTGCTTTGTCAGAAGCATTAGTATGGACTTCAAATGGAAACTTAAAATCTGTTAAACGCAACATCGACTCACTTGATACAACAGCTTTAAGCTTCTCAAAAGCTTCTTGGCATGCATCTATCCACATTCATTTCTTATCCTTTTCCAGTAAATCTGTAAGAGGAGCAACCTTCTTAGAATATCATTGAATAAACTTCCTATAATAGTTAGTCAATCTAAGGAAAGACTGCAACTCAGAAACTTTGCTTGGTGGAGGCTAATCAAGGATAGCCTGCACCTTCCTTTCATCTATCTTTACAAGACCTTTACTGACCTTATGCCCTAGGAACATAATCTCTTCCTGGGCAAATTCACACTTCTCCTTCTTGACATACAATTGATGTTCCCTTAATCTAGACAGCACCTTCCTAAAGTGTTCCTAGTGATCCCCCAGGAAATCGCTATATATTATTATGTCATCTAAGTAAACCACAACAAAATAGTCTAACTCATAGAATACATCATTCATCAAATTGCAGAATGTAGTAGAGACATTTGTTAAACAGAAAGGCATAACCAGAAATTCATAGGAACCATACTGAGTTACACAAGTCGTCTTTGGTTCATCCCCTTCAGCAATCCTCACTTGCCATTAGCCTGACCTTAAGTCCAGTTTGGTGAAGTAAATGGCTTTGCACAATCTGTCAGAACAAGTCTTAAATCAAAGAAACCGGATACTTGTTCTTCACCATTACTTTGTTCAAGGCTCTATTGTCTACACACATTCGTAATAAGCCATCTTGCTTCTTTTGAAATAAAACTGGAGTAGCATAAGGAGCTTTAGAGGGTTGAATGTAACCTGCATCAAGCAATTCGGTCAATTGCTTTCTCTTCTCAGCCAGCTCTATAAGGGACATTCTGTATGGAGCCTTCGAAGGAGGCCTGGAACTAGGAACCAACTTGATCTTGTGATCAACAGAACACCTTAGTGGAACGGTCTTAGGCAATTCTGGCATCACATCAACAAACTCCTCTAGCAGTCCAGCAACAACATCTAAAACTTCAACGAACTTGTCCTACTTAACCTCGATCATTGCAGCCAAGTAAGTCATGTCCCCCTTTTTCAGCCCATGCTCAACCTGCATGGCTGACACCATTGGTTCTTTCCCCTTGCTAGTCTTACTATTTCCTACCACACGTCTAGCAGGAACATAACAGGGTTGCTTCTTATCAAAGATCAACATCACCCTAATGAATGGCAACAAGGCTGCCTTTGCAGCCACAAATAACTCATCACCCAGAATTACATCAAAATCATCCAACTGCATGATTAGAAAATTCACCTTTCCTGTCCACTCGCCAACCTTAAACTTCACATCGAAAGCAATTCCAAAAATAGGTTTTGCCTCTGAGTTTACTGCCTTGATCTTACTTGGACACTTACTCACTTTCAGACCCAGTCGTTGGACCTTGCGCTCAACAACAAAATTGTGAGTAGCACTAGTATCAAGCATTTCTTCAATCCCATTCCTATTCATCTCCACTTGAAAATAAGATAGCCCCTTAGAAATACTTCCTGCACTAAATGCATTCAACAATTGCAAGGGGTTCACATGGCTGGGAACTTCTTCATTGGACTGCCCCTTGTCATCTTTAGCAACCATGACATTAAGCTTCTCATGCTTAAGGCAGTCCCTTACTCGATGAGGACCATTGCAGATGAAGCAGTTTGCATTCAATTTAGGTTGTTCTTTGCTTTGTTGAGAGGTAGAACTTTCCCCTTTACTCTTGTTACCCCAATTCTTCTTCTACTTATCCTTGTTCTTCTTGCCATCTTTCTTCTGCTTGTCTTTGCCTTTGTCCTTGTACTTACATTTCTCATCTTCACCACTTGGCTTAGTGTATTTGTAGTCCACTAAGGCATCTGTAGCAGACATAGCAGTAGGCAGATCACAAGGCTGCAACCCAGATAAGAAATTGAACAACTTGTCCTCCTTAGACATGTTCTTGATATCAAACATTAAAGAACTGAATATCTTGACATACTCTTGCACCATACTAGTGTGTTTCAATTTCTTCAAGGAGTCTCTTGCAACCTAAGCAGTGTTGATAGGCAAGAACTGGTCCTTCAATTTTTTCTTTAATGCATCCCACGAGTCAATCTTCCCTCTACCAGCATCTGCATCATCTTCCACACAGGTTCTCCACCATAACTTGGCATCCCTTGAAAGATACATGCTAGTAATTGTCACTTTCTCTTGATCAAGCACCCTAGCAGCCTTGAAGTATTGCTCCATGTCCCAAAGGAAATTTTCTAAATCTTTGGCACTCTTAGCACCATTAAAGGGTTTTGGTTCAAGCACCTATGCTTTTATGACCACTTCCCCCTCCCTAGGAAGTCCACTGACTTCCCTTTTCAACAAGGCAATCTCAGTCTCAAGTTGGCTTGTTGTCTCTCTTGTTGCACTATTTTGGACATCCAATGCAGTAGCCAACTCTTCAACTCGAATTAACGCAACATCCCTCTATTTAGTAAGTTCTCTCCTTATCACAGAATTTTTTGTAGAAAGCGCATCCAATCTGGAGAAATACACAAAATTCTCCCTAAGGAAAAATACACTCTTTTGTTGATACCCCTAATGGCCTTAGGGTCATATACACAAAAATAACTATTATGGCAGTTACTGCTTAGTAACTGCCTGGGTCTTGGACATTCTGCGACTTGTGGTCTGACTTAGGACACCTTGAACTGATGTTGTATTGGTTTGCTCTCTACATTTTTAGCCCTTACACAGTAGGTCTAATCATCAAGAAAACTAGGCACTGCATGATAATTGCTTGTAACTGCCACTACACATGCTGCACATGCACAACCTATGTCTCAGCAGATCATGGGGCCTTTACCTATCCTCCAGCAACCCACACAACATGTTTCCCCACGTTTTAGGAGTCTTGATCTATGCTCAAGCCCTCCTCCATCAACAACACAACTCACACAGCATGCCCATATGCAGCACTCATCAAGTAAATGTCATTAGCCCATTAGCATCTGTCCATGCATTTAACTAGTACCCACCAGTCCAATGCTTTGCATATAGCATCTGATTACACATCATCATAGCAGCCCAGCACTACCTTTCACACAAGCCACTAAACCCACACACAAGCAACCAGCCAACAAGCCACCAATGTCATGCACCACCACACAGGGTCGACACCACCTGCTGCCGCCCATGATCAAAACCAACTCTGCCCACCATGGCCCCTCTTTGCCATGGCTTTGGGGCATCATGTGGAGCAAGGTGCCTCCACATGCTACCCCCTAACACTACTCATCGATCCAACTCGAGTAGGTAGACTGGGCATGTCCCCCTTAAAGAGCCCTTAAGAGCATTACTAATCTAGCATGAGAAGCAATCAATGTGTTGAGAAAGCATGCAGCCAAGTGACTGGCCTAATGCTGCCCATGCACCCCTATTCCTTATACCATCATCAACAATAAGCTCCTAACAACATGTGTGGTTGTGGTTGAAGCACATAAAATGAAAAAGCTAAATGACAAAAAGAAACTAAAGAGGCAAATTGAAAAAGAAACATAAGAAATACTATGAAATAAGGGGCACTAAGTGGACGAAGAAAGAAGAAAAAGTAGAGGAACAGATGCGCAAAATGGGATGAAGAAAAAGAAGAAGAAAGGGCATTTGGTATAGGAAACATGGTAAAAATGTTCTAATGATAGAGGCAGTGACATGAGCACAATAAGCTAGTAAGTCACTAATAGTTTCAGATCTAAAACTTGAGTTTTTTTTTTTTTTTTTTTTTTTCCTATTTTGGTTCGGTACTAATATTTAGGCTGAAATTTGATATATACTCTGGTATGGCCGAAACGACCCAGTACAAGCCGGCATTTTGATCAGAATGAAACAGACCATTTTCTGTACCAACTTAGTCACCAGTATAAAAATTCTGACTATACCAGCCGATATAGAATTAATTCCTTGAGTTAAAGGCTAGTGCATTGCACAATTTTATTATAAATTTATAAAATATATATTTTATAAGAAAAACAATAACAAAATAAATAATTATTATAATAAAAAAGACATAAATTGTATTGGTATAATAACTATCAATTATAAAATGATAACACTTATATAAAATATATATATATATTTATATGTAACATACCAATTGTGCTCTAATGAGAATTTTGTATCTTTGGGAGATTGTTGAATACTTCTTTGTACACTATATTTTTAGTGTATCAATGTTCTTGTTTGTCATTGTTCTTTATTGGAAAATTTAATGATTGATTAAAATCATATCAAACCATATTTAATGATTAATAATAATAATATATATATTTATATATATATATATATATAACACACTAAATGGACAAACTGCCTTCTTTTATAGGTCAAGTGTACAACTCTAATAGTTAGCCAAAGCTATTTCAATTATATATAAAAATCAAATTGTTATGAATAATTTATCATTAAATTTATATCAACAACAAATCTTAGGAAATAGTATGGTTAACACTTAGAATTAACCAAATCTTACTCTCTTTTTCCCACATACACACCAACTAATAGTGTTGAAAAATCAGTGGACTAAATGGGTCGGGTTTCAACAGCAATTTCGTGACCTGAAAAGAAAAAACTATTAAAGGAAACCAGGATGAACAGGGCAAGGACCCTCCAATGGTTAAGTTAGTTCTCTTTTTTGGGAAATAAGTATGGAGAGTGTATAATTGGTTTAACATACCTTAGTTTGTTGAGGGTGGATCCCTTTTATATAGAACTTGGAGTGGGTCTACTTGTTTAGTTCCACTAATATCACGGGAGATGTGTGGATTTCGTGGAGCATTGCATAAGAGACAAGTGCACTTAGTAGAATGTGGTAGAGAACTTTGAGGAGTTTATCCCACGTTTAGGAAACTGAAATCAGGTTGCTCATATTGAACAATCGGGATGCTTAATATTTGTAAGGTTGAATTTAATCAACCATTCTGTTGGCTTTATTCCATGCCAAATTTGCTTGTATTTTAGCAATTAGTAACCCTGTATTTAGGTGGGAATCATGTAAGGGTAGTGTGTGAGAGAAGTGTGAAGAAATGCTCAAGATTGTGCAAGGATGCAGAGACTCGCGGCTGGGACTCGCGGGTGACTCGCGACTGGCAAGCCGCCAACTGCAGCACACGAGTGAAGCATGCAGAGAAGATGAACAGTCACGCCAGCTGGAGCACTACAGGACAAAAAGTCCAGCCTAGCCGTTCTGTTAGCTCGCGGCTTAAACTCGCGACTCAGTCAAGTCGCGAGGCCAAGCCGCCAGCCAGCTCTGTTTTGAAAAACCTGACTCTTCGCATTCCACTCTCACCCCAGTATAAATACCCCTTATACCCACGAAATGTTGAGAGCTTCCAGAGAGAATTTTGAGAGAGAAACCCTAGAGAAAAACAAGATTGACTCATCCCCAATCTTCACATAGAGACTCTTTAAATTCCTCTACTCTCACCCTCTCCATTGTTACATCCTTGAGAGGTACACTACCAAAACCTTTTCTCACCATACCCATATCTGTGAGAAGACTGTTTGGTGCTTTGGGAAGCAATTAAGAAGGGACCAATTTCTTATTGGTTGATGCTATGGTCAAGTAGTGGAATCCAGTAAGCTAGAAAAGACAAAGGTTCAGCGCAACCTCGTTGGAGCAAGAAGCTTAAAGGGCTTAGGTATACTGGGTAGATTAGGCTTGAAGGGTCTATTGCTGTTCATGTATCCCAACTACATTTTCTAGTGGATTATTGACCGCTTGGAGGGTGGCGGAGAGGTTTTACGCCAAGGGCTTCGGTTTCCTCTTCGATAACACATCGTTGTGTTATCCTTGTGTTTGCATCTCTCTTCCCTTAATCTTTACCATTTAATTTCTGCTGTGGATGTGATTTTAATTGGTTTAGATTGTTTATCAATTCTGTGTTTAGCTTATGTTCATGTTCCGCACATATATTGTTTGACATTAAGCTTGAATTGGTAACTTGTAATTTGGGGGTCTAAACATTCAAGGGTGTTTTATACACATATTGAACATTCAATATTTTTCTAAGTTTTTATACTCATGTATATTCTGCTCTTGAATGACTGTCAAGCCACTTTTAATCTCTTTGTGCACTTGCTCCTTGTTATTTCTCTAAATTTTCCTTTAGGGTTCATCCTAGACGTTGTTGGGTTTAGACGATCTTTATGGACGAACTAGACTTTGTATTTTACTATCAGTTGCTCCCTTGTCCATAAGTTGTCTTAATTATCACCCACCACATTTTTATGTTGTTTTCTAATATGTTATTTTACAAGTGGCACCTAATGATTTGTTGACAACTTGTAGATGTGGCATCATAGATGGCATTGGATTTTTTAGTGGAGATGATGAAACGTGGCAGAGTATCATTGGTTAAGAAGTCGAGATGCTTTGTTCTTCGAGCAATCATGACACATGGCATTTTTTTATTAGCTTGTGTCGCTTCAATGTCCCACCTAATAGCCTATAAATAGTACAATACCTCTGATACCCTCTTCACTTCTTCAAATTTTCTCTTCTGACATTTTTGTCTCAACTCGTCCTTCGCACTTCATCTAGTTCTCTCTCGTCCTTAGTCATTTTCGTCTAGCTCCAAGTATCTTTTCCTCCTCGTTTGTAGGTTTTTCTTCTTTCCTTTAAAATGGCTGAAATTGAATTTTTATCTTCTAGTGATAAGGATGATAAGGAGATAGACGAGTATTATGACGAAAGCAATAATAGAAGTGATAATAGTAGTGATAGTAGTAGTGATGGTGAGAATAGTATTGAAGACGAGTCGTTAGAAGAGCAATATCATTCTGGGGTCCCTGGAATTCCTTTGGAGGTATTCCAGGAATAGATGAGGCAAAGGACGATGTCTAGCTCGTCTGCTGGCCCCTCTTCTGTTCCCTCTCCTATTTCTTTGTCTGTTCCTCAATCCTCTCCTTCTCTTCATCTTTCTGTTAACAACATCTCTTCTTGTGCTTTAAAAATCTCGTCTACACTAAATTCTGAAAAATTATGCAAAATTAGAGGTAAATACCAAATTCCTGATAATGTACATACTCGTCTTGCTGTTGAGGGGGAGTGGTGTTGTACCCCCAACTCCTCATAGGTTGGCTTTTATGAAGCCTATTTCCTAGGTAGCCTTAGGCTGCCTTTGAATGCTTTTACTTGTGAGCTTTTTTTTAGATTAGGTATTGCCTCCAACCAACTTAATCCCAATGGTTGGAGAATAATCACGGCAGTGCAAGTTTTGTGGAGAGAGGTGTTTGAAGGAAATCATCCTCTTACAGTAGTCGAATTCCTTTATTGCTACAAACCCTCTAAAATTAATCAGTTAATAGGTTTTCATCAATTCTCCGCTAGGCACAATGACTGTAGAATGATTAGATCCCTTTCCTCGTCTGATAGAGAGTGGAAGAAGGAATTCTTTTTAGTTTCTGGTTTCTAGGCTAGTGACCCCATTGAGGTTGGTAGGGATTGGTTTCCCCTTACAATTGGTGCTTTGGATCGTTTACGTCCTGAGGGTAGGTAACTTTCTAATGTTTTGTCTTATCTTTCTTTTCCTCATCTAACCTACTGTTTCTTTTCAGCTCTCACTTGTCCAAGTTTAAGCAATCACCATTTAGACTGCGTTTGACGAGCTCATGCTTTCCCTGATAAGAGCTTTCGTTCATTGGTCACCCTTGATCGTTTAGCTTGTTGGGGACTCGAACCGGAACCGTCAAAGGAAGCTCGTTCTTACGTGATTAGAACTTATCAAAGTGAGCTCTTTTCTCCCCTCATCTTTCCTTTTACTTGGTATAAATTTTTCATAGCTTGTTATTCTTATTCATTCATCATTTTTTTTAGGGATGGCAACGATGAACAAAAACAAGGAAAAGGAGATCGTTGGTGGGGAGGACGTTACTCGTCTAGAAAAGGCTACCCCTGTTGAGACTTGTCTAGCTCGTGTGAGTCTAAAACCTTCAATTCCCAGTTCTTTTGGAAAGAGAAAAGTTGTAGCCAAGGCTGTAGACAAGTCAAATCTCCCCAGCCGTCGTAATCCCAACAAAACAAAAAATAGATCCGTCCAACACAAACAAGGCTCCACTCGTCGAACTCAATCCTCCAAACCTTGAAGCTCCAACCGTCGACGCTCCTCCTGTTAATCAGGACATTGGACCGTCTACTTCTCCTACTGCTGAACCTACCATAAACGAGTCTATGACTCTTCTAAGGAGTGAGACCTTAGCTTGGCACAAATTCAAGCAAATAGTGAAGACTGAAGACGTTTCTATTTGCTATGACATGTCAATGAGGGAATTTGAGCGGTCAAATGACCTTTTCAAGGTACACAAATATACATTCTTATTTTTATTGAATATGTATATGTCAGTTCAAGCCCTAAATGTTTGTGTTTCAGGTTATGTCTAAGTTTATGACTGCGTCCATGCAAGCTAAGGATTTGGACAAAGAAATGAAAAGGTTGGACGTTCGAGTTCGTGAACTGGAAGGAGATCTTAGATGAAATTTCAAGGAAAACATGAAGCTTGAGCATACATCTAAGAAGTTGTCGACGGAGGTAAAGGAGTTGAAAGAACTGGTGGAGGAGCTGAAGATTGACATCGTCGAGAAGGAGACTCGTCTTGACCATCTTCAGAGAACAAATGACGATTTGTCCAAAACCAAGGAAGAAATTATAGTTGAGTTTAAAGCGTCCAGCGCTTTTTCAAAGATTATGGATGAACACTATGCAGCTAGTTTTAAGGATTTTCGCCAGGATGCTAAAGACCATTTTCTCAGGGTTGATTTTAGCCCGATTAAGCTTCATGTAGCTAGTGAAGACTCTATTCTCATAAGTGGGTCAGACGATGTGGATGTGGAAGACAATGCAGCTACCACTAACGATGTTGTTCCCCAGTCAGAAACTCCATTTGTCAACAATGATGAAGCCTAGTTCTCCTTTCTCTTTTCTTTTTTAATTTTATTTAATCGTTCTTGCAAACAATTTATAGGGTCTGTTGTTTTGGACCATGTTAACTCCATTTAAGTACATTTACTTCATCCAAGGTTCTGTACATTGGCCTTTTTTAGCTTTAACTTATAAGGGTTTTTAGACAATGGTCATCTACCCTTTTTATTTATGAAGTTAATTTCATTTATCATGTACATGCTTGTTCGTCCATAATTTGGACAATCATTCTATCCCTTTGTTTTTTACATTTTATTCGTCCATTATTTGGACTTAAATAATTTAGGGATAATAGACAATTCTTGTTTATATCCATCATCTAGTTATTGCATGCTTATATTCATCTTTAACTGTATTTTGACAAATATATGAGGGAGGTATTTGTTCCTTCCTTTTTACCTTAAGGTTTTATTTCTAATTTATGATATTTTGCCTTTCCTTCATCTAAAGGCGGCTTATGATGAGACATCCCTGCATCCATAGATTTTATTCATTTATGGCTTTTTGCCTTTTGATTGTGGGTTGAATTCACAAAAGATTTATAAAACACTTAATAGAAATCCACACTACTTTATATACAAGTTAACAACTTTGTACATCACATCGTCCACAATCATGGCACATGCAAACAACCAAGGCCTTTTAGGGAATTAAAATACTTAATACGTAAACATGTCCCTAGCACATGCTAATAGCTAGTGCTTTTTAGGGAATTCAAATACTTAGGAAATAAAATACTTAAAATAAACAACTTATAAACACATACATTTCATAGAAAACAGGGTGATTCCATGATCCTCCTCATCTATGACCTTTTACTGGTAGTACTTCCTCAAGTGCTCCGCATTCCACAGATGCTTAAGCCTTCATCCATCCAGGACTTCTAGATAGTAGGTCCCTCGTCTCCTTAGTGGAAAGAGAGACCCTTTTTTTCAGAATGAGGTCTCCAATATTGAACTGCCTAGGCTTGACCATTACATCGTGGTACTTATTTATCAGATTCTTATATCGTGCTACCTTTTACTCTGCATCCATTCTTACCTCGTCAATGAGGTCAAGATTTAAATGGAACTACTTCTCATTCTCCTCATCTTTATAGTTAGCAACCCTATAGCTTGCCAATCCTACCTCTGCAAGTATCATTGCATCGCTCCCATATGCTAACTTGAAGGGTGTTTCTCTAATAGGAATTCTCACCGTTGTCCTATATGCCTAAAGGACACTAGGTAACTCGTCAGGCTATATCCCTTTCACCCCCTCAAGTCGAGTCTTGATAATTTTTAGTAAGAATCAATTTGCAACTTCTACCTACCCATTTGCCTGCAAGTGAGATGGTGAGGAGTAATGATTTCTGATTCCAATTCATTCACAAATTTCTTGAAAGGAGTATTATCAAATTGTTGTCCATTATCTAAAACAAGCGCTCTAGGAATCCCAAAAAGACAAATAATGTTCTTTTAGATGAATTTCCTTATGTTCTGCTCGATAATCTTAGCCAAGGGTTCAACTTCCACCCATTTAGTGAAATAATCAATGCCCACCACTAGAAACTTCATCTGCCTAGTTCCTATTAGGAAAGGACCAAGGATATCCAATCCCCATTAGGCAAAAGGCCAAGGAGCTATCATTGGTGTGAGGTACTCTGATGGCCTCTAGGCACTTTGCTAAAATGCTGGAATTTGTCACATGCTTAGACATAAGACTTAGCATCTGCTTGCCTTGATGACCAATAGTAGCCTGCACGAATAGCTTTATGGACTAGGGCCCTTGCTCCAGAATGACTTCCACATGCTCCTTCGTGTATATCTCTTAGGACGTAGTTAGACTCGTCTGGAGTTAAACACCTTAGATAGGGTTAAGAGAGAACTCTTTTAATAACACATCGTCCATAAGAATGAACTTCGTGGCCCTAATTCTCAATGTCCAAGCTTCTTCTTTATCTTCTGGGAGTAGTCCATCTCTGAGATAAGACACAATTGCTGTCGTCTAATTGGCCTCTCCATCTACCTGTTGTACTTTAGGAATATCTATGCTCGAAAAATATTTAATCTCACTTATTCATCCATAACACCAATTGTAGAGGCTATTTTAGCAAGACTATTAGCTTCCGTGTTTTCTTCCCTCGGGACTTGAATAAACTCTACCTTTGTAAAGGCAGTTATACAATGCTTGACTTTGCTCAGGTACTTCTTCATGCGCTTTTCTTTAGCTTCACACATTCTATTCACTTGTCCTACAACTAGCTGCGAATCACTCTAGACAACTATTGACTCAACTCCCAGTGTTTTGGACAAATTCAATCCCATTATGAGAGCTTCATATTTGGCTCCATTATTAGTTGTTTGAAACTGTAGACGAGCTGCATACTCCAATCGATCTCCTTCTGGTGATTACAAGACTACTCCAACTCCTCCTGCATGTTGAGTAGACGATCCATCTACATGGATGATCCATCATGGTGCCGCCTTGTCATTATCCTATTGGTTATAGGTTGGAGTGAACTATGCTATAAAAGCTGCCAACACTGGAGCCTTTATTGCCTCTCACGGCTGATACTTTACGTCAAATTCACTTAGCTCAATTGCCCACTAAATTTATCGACCTACTGCCTCTAGCTTATTCATAGCTTTTTGAGTGAATGATCTGTTATGACATTGATGGCATGAGCTTGAAAGTATGGCCTGAGCTTTTTTGTTGTTGTCACCAAAGAGAAAGCCAATTTCTCTATTGGGGGATATCGTCCTTCTACTCCTCTTAACGCTTTGCTGGTATAGTAAAAAGGTCTCTGTGCTTTCCCTTCCTCTCTAGCTAAAGTTGAACTCACTGCATGAGGAGAAACAACTAAGTATAAATATAATTCCTCACCTGGCTTAGACAGACTCAGAAAGGGAGTCAAGGTGAGGTACGTCTTAAGATCTTCAAACGCTTGTTGGCATTCATCTGTCCACTCAAATGCTTTCTTGAACACCTCAAAGAATGGAAAACATCTATCAGTTGCTTTTGAAACGAACCTGTTAAGGGCAGCTACTCATCCAATGATACTTTGTACTTTTTTGACATTTTTAGGCGACTCCATGTTCAGTATTGCTTGGATCTTGTCAGGGTTTGCTTCAATTCCTCTCTGTGAGACCATAAATCCAAGAACTTTCCCGACAAGACTCTAAAGGCACACTTGCTTAGATTTAGCTTCATATTATATCGTCAAAATGTCTCAAATGTCTCTTGGAGGTCGTCCAAATGCATTACTTCCTTTATGCTTTTAACTAACATACCGTCCACGTATACTTCGACATTCCATCCTATCTGTGGATGAAACATCTGATTAACCAACCTCTAATAAGTAGCTCCTGCATTTTTCAAGCCAAAAGACATCACCTTATAGCAAAACAAGCCTTGGCTTGTGACAAAAGATGTTTTCTCTTAATCTGACTCGTCCATCCTGATCTAATTATATTCTAAGAATGCGTCCATAAAGCTAAGAAACTGATGCTCAGTTGTTAAGTCCACTAGTTGATCAATCCGTGGGAGAGGATAACTATCCTTAGGACAGGCTTTGTTCAACTCTATGAAATTCACACATATCTTCCACTTTTCATTAGCTTTCTTCACCATTACCACGTTGGCTAGCCAATCAGGGTAGTAAACTTCCCAAATGAACTTGGCTACTTCTAACTTCTGGACTTCCTCTTTTATGGCATTGTCTCGTTTTAGGGTAAACTCTCTTTTCTTCTAACGAACAAGCTTATAGGACGAGGTCACATTCAGACGATGAGTAATCACACTTGGATTAATCCCCAGCATATCTTCATGGCTCCAAGCAAACACATTCATACTCTTCTTGAGAAATTGGACGAGTTTTTACTTCGTCTTCTACTCCATGCTAGTCCCAATTCTAGTGAACTTCTCTAGATTGGATTCGTTTGAAGGAATATCTTCCAATACCTCAATCAGCTCTACAACTGTCCTTTTTTCTTCAATATTCATCATTGATATTTGCTTATCCATGTGCAGCATGGCCAAGTAGCATTCTAGGGCTGCATACTGATCCCCTTGTACTTCTCCCACACCATATTATATTGGGAACTTAACAGATAAGTGGTAAGTGGATGTGGCAACTCTCCAGCTATTCAGGGTTGGTCGTCCTATGATAGCATTATATGAGGATGAGTAGTCGATGACTAGAAAGTTCACTTCTTTGATAATCTGCTAAGGATAGGCACCAACCACAACCGACAAAGAAATGGTGCCTACTGTTAAAACCTTCATTCCTCCAAAACCAATTGAAGGAACAGTAGCTGGTCGAAGCAACTCTTTATCAATTTTCATCTGCTAAAAGGCTATGTAGTAAAGGATGTCTGTTGTGTGTGTGTGTGTTATTATACTGTTGGAGGTGACATGTTAGGTATATGAACATAACTTTTTTTCACAACCATTAACATGCAAGTATGTTATGATTATTGCATAATAAAAATTGTGCCAGTGATTAATGTAGTATTACTATAATTAAAACATGTTATATCAATAGTTGTGAAGAATATTATGCTCATAGCGTTACTTCAATATAAAATGAAGTCTTCCTTTAGAAAGCATTTCCATTTTGCCATGGCATCATTCCTTGCACATATTTACCTCTCTCTAAATATGCTTGAGTGATCATTTTCTAATTTGAGCGAGGAGGAATATGCAATTATTATTAATGGGACTGATAAATGTGTTACTTGTAGCATGCTTATCTTTAAGATAAACCAACATACTTTTATTCAAGATCAAAAAGGCAAATGGATCCCCCATCTCCAGTCCCAACTATCTAATTTTCAAAAAAGAAAAAAGAAAAAGTATTAAATTATGGAGTTTTTTTTTTTTTTTTTGCTTGAACTAAATTTCTCCTCTTAAAATAGTTATACAATATCACTAAATTACAAAAAAAATTTAGTTATGAACTTATAGATTTGAAATACACTTCATGACACGGTACTCATCAATCATGATTCTTTGGATGCATCTGATTGCCTGTCTCCCTTGCTAAAACTACTATCTTTGTTTTGTTATACGAAAGGGGTCAATTAAGTACTAATTAATATGTTTTCTTTTCTTTCTCAAAAAAAAAAAAAAAAAATGTTTTCTTTCATTTTCCTTTTGTTTGTTTTTTTTTCCCTCTCAACTTTTGGTAGCTAAGGAAGGACGGGTAAATAATTAGATTGAAGCTTTAAAAGTAAAAAAAAAAGAAAAAAAAAAGTGAAGGTGTAGCCTTTATATATAGTAAAATAGCATGTGATATCTCTTTACATTCACTAAGAAATAGATATGGGAATGAGACTATTGGATACCATCACTGAATTTTCTTAAAATGTAAAAAAATATGGTCGATTTGAAAGTCTGAAGAACTATTTGACTTTCATACAAATCACCAAGACAACTGTTCCACCATAAGTAAATCCAATTCTTTTCATTAGGGGTGTGCATGAGTTGGGTTGGGTTGGGTTGAGGGGATTTTTTGACTCAATCCATCATGGTGGGTTAAAAAAATTCCAACCCAATCCAACCCATCACAGGGGTTCAACCCAACCCACATGGATTGGGTTGGGTCAGGTTGAACCCATGGGTTGGACAATTTTTTATTTTATTATTATTAAATTGAGCAAAAAAATATATCTCACTTGCTACCTGAGTTGATAAACAAAATATACATAAACTAGTATTCTAACTCAGTTATAAACAAAATATACCCAACTGGGTCGATAAACAAAATATACATGAACTAGTATTCCAACTCAGTTATAAACAAATAAGAGTGGAGTGAGAGAGTGAAAGTGGGAAGCGGCAAAGAGAGAAATAAGATTGTTAGGGTTTGCAAGGTAATTGGGTTTTATATAGGAAGTGCTGAATAGGGGAAAAAATTAAATAAAAAAGTATTAATTATATAATATAGTTTTAAATATATATATATAATTTAAAATTTAAATATATAGGTGGATTAGGTCGGATCGGGTTAGGCGGGTTGTGATTGTTATGACCTAAACCCAACCCAACCCACCCTCCCCTAAAAACTGACCCAACCTGGCAGGTTGGGTTGGGTCAGGTCAGGTCGGTTTTGGCGGGTTGGCTGCACACTCCTACTTTTCATCCTCATTTTCTTGTGAGTTGTGACTGTTCATCTTCTCTGAGTAGCTACTAGTTAAGTTGGGTAATGAGAAAATTCAAGTTTATACTGCATTAGGCTCAAGAAATATATTAAAATCCCATTGATTACTATAATTTTACACAAGGAAGATTCTTGTAACTCATTTAATTCCACCCCAATAGATTGTTATTCAACAATTAGAAAATTCTGAGTTTTCTACTCTTTCAATTAAACTTAAAAACTAACATAATCTCATTTATATAATTTCACAAATGCAACTTGCTTTAAAATGTCTTTCTCATTTGATGGAGTTGGTGTATAGGATGACACCTCCCATATTATAAGTTATTACGAAATATAAACTATTTGCGATGAAATATTTGTCAAGTATTTGTAAAGTATTAATGCTCATTATTATCTTAATCAAATAGAAATCCCCTACAAAGTTATATTGTGTTTTTTTGGCTGTATAGTATATTTTGAGTGTTATTTTATAAATTATGTTATGTACCCGTTTATCCATTAATCATGTATATAGACAATTTGGAGGAGTCAAATATGAGGAGATTATTGCCAAGAGTTTTGTAATTCAACTAATTGATCATTCTTGGCATTTCCAATAGAGACATTCATAGTTCAAATTCCTCTCTCTCCCAAGTCCGAACTATTTAATTTAAAAAAGAAAGAAAGAAGAAGGGATGATTATTAAGTTAATGTCTCAACTAATAAATTTCACCCTTACAATTTTGAACAATCAAGAATTCGAATGTATAGGCTAAATTTGAATTTTTGTGAGTGTAACCAAAAAAATATTTTGCAAAGAAATATTTTAATCAATTAACAAAAATGTGGATCTACCTATCTCTATTCAACAAAATCATTTTCATGTTAATTAGATATTAGGATGGTTATTTTGAGACCTTTGATTTATATAAGAAAATTCTTCTTGGATGGATTTATTTAACAAATACGCTTATAGACCCAATTTTTCTCTCTTCTTATTCTCAAATTATCCTTACAAAAAATGAAAACCTTAAATGTAGCATGATGCATAACTACTTGGGACCAAATATATGCTTGTAATTCAAGGGATAATGCATGTATAAAAAAAAGACAAAGTTTAGTTACAAAATTGGTTGTAGCCTAAAACTACAATCTTACTCAATATTTTTTTTATTGAAGGTGAATTTTGAAAAATCTACCATTGGATTACATTTTCTTTTTATATCCTCCATGCTTGCAAAATTTCTAGAAAATTAAAAATCAATAGCTATGTTATCAATAAATTGTTTAAATTGCAAGTTTTTGTTGTTTAAAATTATGCATAAAATATAATCTTATAGATAATATAGTAAATAATATCTAATTGTCACAAAATTTGACATATGTATTAAGAGCGTAAAGAACATACAATCCAACGGTTAGATTTTCAAAATATATAGTTAATGTTAATAATATTGAGTAATGTTGTAACCTTAGACTACAACAAATTTTGTAACTAACTTTGTCCTAACACAAATTAAATAATTATTATAGGCAAAAGGTCAAAGTATATAACCATGTGTATTTTAGAGAGAGAAAGGAGGCCATCCACCATATTTGTCTTCTCCAAGCTATATTCACATATCTTAGTATTCCTTCACTAGTAGATAATTATTAGACGTAGATTTCAAAGTCTATTCTCATAATTAATATATTTTAGATGGCCATAACTACATGTAGTTAAACAAAGAGAAAGGAGGCCATGTACCATGTATATTTGTCATTCTTCCAACTTTTTTCGTATATGCTAATGCAGTGGTGTAAGTCTAACTGCTAAGATGAATCAATGGCCACATAAAAAATCGAAAAGGCATGTGTGAAAGAGACCATACCAATTGGCACATAGATATAAAAAATTATTGTTTGCTAACAAAATAGACTAAAAAACTTTTTTTTTTTTTGGGAATTGTATTCCAAAAGTAAATACCAAATGTGGTTGCCAATGCCGAATCAGGTCCTTTAATTATTCATTAATAAAAAGATAAAGATTGAAATTCGTTTTTGGACCCCACCATACAGTTGGCACCATCACTATTTGAAGCCCTGCTTAGATGGAGCTAGAGCTACACTGTATTCATACAGAATTATAGTTTTAGACCCAAAGTCTTTCCCAGGTCAAGTGAAAAAAAAAAAAAAAAAAGGGAAAAAAAAAGAAAAAGACAAAAAAGTACTGCTTATATGATTATATTCCAGCTAACCAAACTAGAGCAGTGCAGGTTCTCCTATAGTCAATCTCTCTCATTTCTCATTTCTTATTTCCAATATCAAAGAAGAGTGTCTTCTTCAAGCTAACAGTCCTTCTTTGATGGCTTCTTGTTCCAGTTCAGAGATGGTAAAGAAAATAATAGAAATGTTTTGTGGCAAGACCAAGAAGAAGAATAATCACAATCACAAGGTGGGAGAGAGAAAGAAAGTAAAAGGGACTGTTGTTTTAATGAAGAAGAACGTGTTGGACTTCAAAGATATCAAAGCTTCGTTTATTGATCGGATTCATGAGTTGTTGGGCAAGGGTGTGTCCATGCAACTCATCAGCTCTGTTCATCCTGACCCAGGTTACCGTCTTTCTCTCTTTCTCTAACTCTTTCTCTGTTTAACTTCATTATTAAGTTATATGAGTGTGACTTTGTCATGTTAGTCCTTCGATGAAGCCAAAAGCATTACCTTCAAAGAAACACCAAATGCCTTCTTTTTTAAGCATTCTTCTCTAAACACTATTTTGTTTTCTAGCACAGACATTGTAATTTTATTTCTTACCAGTCATCAAATTTTAAACTAATGAAAGTTTGAATTTTGTTAATATCAGTGATGGCATAGGTAGAAGTTATAAGTTAAAAAAAAAAAAAAATGATTATCAGGATATATATATATATATATATATATATATATATATATATTATGGCTTTACATATGATAGGACTAAAGGCCAAAAAAGATTAATATAACTAAAATCAAATATTTTATTAAAAAGAATCATTTAGTCCAATTCAATCACTTGGGTTCAAAGCTCAGTCTAGCTGTAAGTAAACTCAGTTCAATTAATTGGGATCTAAGCTCAGTTTAGCATAGTTAAATTTCAATCAAGTAGCTTTTTGAACAACTTCCTAGCATTGTCTTTGATCTTGATAAGTAAAATTCAATGATAAAACAGCTGTGAAGATTAATAGTGCTAAGAAACTAAAAATCTTGTTACATGTGTGTTTAGCAAATGTATTGCAAGGGAAGCTTGGAAAGGTGGCGCATTTGGAGAAATGGGTTACAACAATCACTCCATTAACAGCAGTAGAAACTGTATTCACCATTTCATTTGACTGGGATGAGTCCATGGGTGTTCCTGGGGCCATCATTGTAAGAAACCACCATCACAGCCAGTTTTACCTTAGGACAGTCACCTTAGAAGATGTTCCTGGGCATGGTCGTGTGCATTTCGTTTGCAATTCTTGGGTTTACCCTGCACATCGTTACAAATACAATCGCGTATTCTTCTCAAACAAGGTAATTTGGTTTTGATTTCTTAAAGCAATAAGTTTAGCTAGGTACACAACCTTTTTCATAACTACTGACATAGCTTGTTACAATTGTTTCACAATTGGTGTCGGTAGTGGACCTAGATAAAAATGATATTGGTCCAACCACAACAAACCATGTGGGAAATTTTGAAAAAGTTGTTAGAAAATATTGTGTCCTAAAAATTACTCATTATTGTGTGGAACAAAGTTTGCTCCATTATAAATCTAAACTGTGATCTTTGTGCTATCACTAATTCATTACAAATACAATAGTACATTCTTCCAAAACATGATGCTTAGACCTAATGAGTAACCTTTGTAGCATCATACGTAGCCCACTAGGTAGTGTTTTCTATCATGATTGTTCCTTTCTACCGAAGTTGGAAGCTTATCATTCTGCTTCTATTTTGATTTGCCAAAATTACCATTCCATTTCTCTCTCTCCATGTCGATCAGCTGGTATTTTCAGTTCTTGTTAATGTGTAGGGTTCAGGTTCTGTTGAGCGCATTGTGATTTTTGGTAATGTAGCTATGTTAAAATCTAAACAGGACTCAAAAGTTAACTTCATACAAAATGGTTACTGGCCGCTTGATTGACATGGTGGACCAAATAAATAGGGAAATAAGCTTTTAACATTAGTTTTCGTTCCTAGGACAACACTATGATCATGTTTCAATGAAGTAACAGACTTTTTATTTTTGTACTAGACCTACCTTCCATGTCAAACACCTGAGCTGTTACGCAAGTATAGGGAAGAAGAACTGGCAAATCTGCGTGGAAATGGAACAGGGGAGCTTAAGGAGTGGGACAGAGTCTATGACTATGCTTACTACAATGATTTGGGAAGTCCAGATAAAGGTAAAGATTATGCACGCCCTGTTCTTGGTGGAACAAAGGAGTACCCATATCCCCGAAGAGGAAGAACAGGACGTAAACCAACAAAAAAAGGTTAGTACTCTCAATTCTATTCAATTTTTCAGTTTCCAAATGCTGTGACTAGTATAAACTGGAGGTTTGAGCTCCTTCAATGACTTTAGAATTTTGAGTGACATAAAGTTGTTATGATAGAATGATTTTTAGGTGTCCTAGAAGAATTGATTTTGATCATTTTGTGCCAGCAACCTAATGTTCTCATTGTAACAGATCCCAATAGTGAGAGCAGATTGCCACTTATAAGTCTAGACATTTATGTTCCAAGAGATGAGCGGTTTGGCCACTTGAAGTTCTCAGATTTTCTTGCCTATGCACTGAAGTCCCTTGTACAGATATTGCTCCCAGAGCTTTCATCTTTATGTGACAAAACCATTAACGAGTTTGACAGTTTCCACGATGTAATTAAGCTCTATGAAGGGGGGGTTAAGCTACCGAATGGACATACAGTCAGTAAAATTAGGGAACGCATTCCTTGGGAGCTGTTGAAGGAACTCGTTCGTAATGATGGTGAGCGATTCCTCAAGTTCCCAATGCCTGATGTGATCAAAGGTATGCCTAACTTTTCTCTGTTTCAGTTGACATTAGATCCTTTAAAATCTTAGATACCCAAAACTTCACAATTTTTAAACTATTTAACTACAAGTATAAAGCTTTTAATGGTATAATTGTAGAGGACAAGTCTGCTTGGAGGACTGATGAAGAATTTGGACGAGAAATGCTTGCTGGAGTCAACCCTGTTATCATCAGCCGCCTCCAAGTAAATAGAAATTTGTTAGTTAAGTTGTTAAATGATGTTAAATGGTTTTTTGCTTCAACATTTTACTGGAATGTTGTCTGCAGGAATTCCCCCCAACCAGCAATCTAGACCCTAAAGAATATGGGAATCAAAACAGTGCAATAACAGAAGAACACATAGAGAAGAACCTGAATGGGCTGACTGTAGATCAAGTATTGATCATTCTTCATGTTTTTGACTATATCTACATCATACAACCAATATGACATCCAAAATATGTTACTATACTTTGTTCTACATTGATAACCAATTTCTATTTTCTTGTTCTAGGCAATTAGAAACAACAGGCTGTTTATATTAGATCATCATGATGCACTAATGCCATACCTGATGAGAATAAACTCAACCACCACAAAGACTTATGCCACCAGAACGCTCCTTTTACTGCAAGATAATGGGACACTGAAGCCGTTGGCAATTGAGTTAAGCTTGCCGCATCCACAAGGGGAACGCCATGGTGCTGTCAGTAAAGTTTTCACTCCAGCAGAAGAAGGTGTTGAAGGTTCGGTGTGGCAGCTGGCCAAAGCCTATGCTGCTGTTAATGATTCTGGCTACCACCAGCTTATTAGCCACTGGTATGATGCCTAAGAAAATTACTGCATGATAACAAAAGGTAGAAACTTGACTGTGATCTAGTAAGGATATCTAAATGCTTCTGACTATTTGCAGGTTGAACACCCATGCTGTAATAGAGCCGTTTGTAATTGCAACAAATAGACAGCTGAGTGTGCTTCATCCAATACATAAGCTTTTGCATCCCCATTTCCGGGACACAATGAATATAAATGCCTTGGCTCGGCAGATCCTCATCAATGCTGGTGGGGTGCTTGAGCGAACAGTCTTCCCAGCAAAATACGCCATGGAGATGTCTGCTGTTTTATATAAGAACTGGGTGTTCACTGAACAGGCATTACCTTATGAACTGCTCAAAAGGTGTGCAAAGCTCTGTCTTTTTAATGATTTCTATAGTTTTAATATTTATCAGAACAAATTTTGATCCACTTTTGAATCTTTTGATTCATTTTAGAGGAATGGCAGTTCCAGACTCACACTGCCGCCACGGCCTCAGACTTCTGATAGAGGATTATCCCTATGCTGTTGATGGGCTAGAGATCTGGTCTGCAATTGAGAATTGGGTTAGTGAATATTGTTTTTTCTACTATCCAACTGATTATATGGTCCAAAATGATTATGAACTCCAATCATGGTGGATGGAGATCCGCAATGAGGGGCATGGTGACAAGAAAGATGAGCCATGGTGGCCTGAGATGAAGACACGAGCTGAGCTTATCCAAGCATGCGCCATTATCATATGGGTGGCTTCTGCCCTTCATGCAGCTGTGAATTTTGGGCAATACCCTTATGCTGGCTATCTTCCTAATCGCCCAACTGTAAGCCGCCGCTTCATGCCTGAGCCAGGCACCCCTGAGTATGCGGAACTTGAGTCAAAACCTGAAGTAGCCTTCCTGAAAACTATAACAGCACAGTTTCAAACCCTCCTCGGTGTATCACTGATAGAAATTTTGTCCCGGCATTCAACTGATGAGATTTATCTTGGGCAGAGAGATACTCCCGAGTGGACTTCAGATGCTGAACCACTAGCAGCATTTGAGAAATTTGGAAATAAGCTGAGAGAAATTGAAATAATAATTAATGAAATGAACAATGACCAGAGATGGAGGAACAGGGTTGGGCCAGTCAATGTACCTTATACCTTGCTTTATCCTAACACCTCTGACACTACTAGAGAGGGTGGGCTCACTGGCAAGGGTATTCCCAACAGCGTCTCCATCTGAATTTTTTGGTTTGGTAGGTGCAGTTTACTTTTTTGTAAGTTGTGTTAAAGTGAAAGATTGTGAGATGGGTTTTTGTATCCACATTTTTCCTCTTGATGAAGGCAAGTAGTTGTGCATTATCTACAGACAATAACAATGATGAATAGTGTGCCTATTGTTCTTATGTTGTGAAATCTATGTGTAAATTTGCAGATTTTATCCCCAAATATCTATTGTACCACAATAATTGTTACATTTAAATTTAAAGGGTAAAATTGCTCCACCACTATAGATAAGTTTTAACACCTGAAGAGTTCCAACCATTACACAGAAACAAGCAAAAGTTGAGACACCACAGCATGTAAAGACCATACCCATTGGACCAAATTATATAATAGAGATGCCTACTAAAGGCACTAGGATTAGACGGTTGAGATGCAAAAAAACCTGCTATTGCAGTTGAAAACTTGATACAATCTCCATTGCATAACACAGCTCAACTAAATGAATCTGCTTGTCTTAGGATGTGTGCCATTTAGAAACTGAAGGTAACCAGTCACCGTGTCTACATATGTTATAACAACTTTTGTATAAATCAAAGTTTTATCCATGCACCCTATCATAACCCCAACCATTAAATGCGATATTGTCAGTAGATCCAGCTCTATTTGTCAATCCCACAAGTCCCTCCACGAAGCTTCACAAAGAACTGTATTGACAAGAAAATGCCTTTGCTAATAGAACGTTGATATATATCCCAAGTTTTTTGGTTGTTTGATACAAATTTAATGCTTAGAGCCTTAGACTACAATTTTGTGTTAAGTCACAGAAGGGGTAAACAAGAAGAAAGTAATATTACAAACTTCTCATTTACTTTTCTTGTATATGTGACGCAGGGGAAAACCAAAATGGATGCAACAACAAAATAGAAGAACATAAAAATTAAAGGATAGACAACCTAGGCATTAACATGTACAATTGCTGAAAGTCGAACAAACTTAGGAGTCAACATCTACAGTTGGCTGAAATCAGCACTAAAGCATTGTGAAAATTCTAAGAACATTTTATGAATTTGAAGGAAAAAAAACCTTGACTCTAAGAAATTAATAAAATAGTAATAACATAATTTACTAAGACCTAAAATAGATTATAATTGACCAATAAAAATATAATTGATTTCTAAAATTAAAGTAAATATTTCTTTGCACTTTTGACAACATTAAGTAAACCGCATTTTTTTTCTTCATAGCATTGGGAATCTATCTAAAGAAAAGCCCTTTGGACTCGCCTTTAGCCAATAGAACCTATGGGCCACTAACATAACACATAAAATTCACTTTGTTTCTTCAAATCAAATGGTTCTATATTAAATCTAATAAAAAAAAAAAAAAAAAACTGTATTGATCAATATGCTGCATGTAATGGCGATTCAGAACCAAAGAGCAAAGGCAGTATTGATCCAATATAAGGCACATCTAGCACAGCCCATATACAGTACAAAGCAGATTTAAACTCATAATTCAATATTCATACATTTAAGTGCGGAGAGAGAGAGAGAGAGGGGTTCAATATGAAAACGAAGGACTTAACCTTCATGGCTTCATGCGATGAGATTTGGAGACATGGGAGCTGGTTAATCACTTGTGGCAAAGGCTACCAATCACAATCACAACATCATCAACAATAAGCTGAAAGAAAGCTTCTATCTGTCACTTTTGGCTAGTTTTTCTCACTCTATTTCTGTGATTGTCTCTCATATTCGATGCATATATATATGACACCTTTAAAAGGAAGATGTCCAAATTGCCGTCAAAATGCGCTGTTGACAAAGGAGGACGGACAGGGACATCCTGTTCACTAAAGAAGATGCCTGAGGAGTGAAGCAGCCGCATGACGACCCCTTAGTTATAGTGCTCATGATCGAAGGGTTCAACATTAGGAGAATCCTCATAGACAACGGTAGCTTTGCGAACATCATCTACCTCTCTGCTTTTCAACAGCTAAAAGTGGATCCTGAAAGATTGCAACCTTTCGAGTCCCCTATTATCAGTTTCAGTGGAGATAGAGTATATCCTAAAGGCATAGTGACACTGACGGTTACAGTGGGATCCTACCCGCGGCAATTGACTGGTCAGCTCGACTTCTTGGTGGTAGACTGTCATTCCTCGTACAACGTAATAATTGGAAGGCCTACACTTAACCTCTGGAAGGCAATCATGTCCACCTATTGCCTAAAGGTAAAGTTCCCAACAGAAAATGGTGTAGGCGAAGTAAAGGGAGATCAGGTACTAGCTCGGGAATGCTACCAGGCAGTGTTAGCTGCAAAGGAAAGCCATACGTGGATGATCGAGGAGAAGGAGAAAGAGAAGGTGGAAGCCCTAGAGATCGTAGAACTAGTAGATGAGGAGCTGACGAAGACTACAAGGGTAGGGACGACTCTGAGCACAGAAATGAAGAAGAAATTAGTTCAATTCCTCAAGGACAACCTGGACGTTTTTGCATGGAGTCACGAGGATATGACATGCATATCCACAAAGATCATCCAACATAAGCTAAATGTAGATCCCGAGAAAAAGCCCGTCCAGCAGAGTTGACGAGTCTTTGCTCTAGAACGAAACCAGGCAATCATGGACGAAGTCAATAAACTGCTAGCATCAGACTTCATTCGTGAGGTCTACTACTCGGACTGGCTGGCCAATGTCGTCTTGGTAAAGAAGGCAAATGGGAAATGGAGGACGTGCGTAGACTTCACGGACCTAAACAAAGCTTGCCCGAAGGATAGCTTCCCCCTGCCGAGGATAGATCAGCTGGTGGATTTCACAGCGGGGCACAAGCTCTTTACGTTCATGGACGCATTCTTGGGATACAATCAGATAAAGATGGCAGCAGAAGACTAGGAGAAGACTGCCTTCATCATAAGCCAAGGGCTTTATTGCTACAAGGTAATGCCTTTCGGACTGAAAAACGCATGAGCAACCTACCAGAGGTTAGTAAACAAGATGTTCAGCAAACAAATCGAGGGGAACATGGAAGTGTACGTAGATGATATGCTTGTCAAGAGCAAAGAAGAGTCTGCACACCTGGACGACCTCGAAGAGACGTTCGCTACTCTCAGGCAGTATTGGATGAAGTTGAACCCCAACAAGTGCGCCTTTGAGGTAGCATCTGAGAAGTTCTTGGGGTTCATGGTGTTCTAAAGAGGGATAAAAGCAAACCCAGAGAAAGTGCGGGCCATACTAGAAATGATATCACTCAAGACGGTGAAGGAAGTCTAGAAGCTAACAGGAAGGATAACAACACTCAACAGGTTTGTCTCTAAAGCAACAGACAAGTGCCTACCCTTCTTCAAAATGCTGAAGCAAGCCTTCATTTGGACAAAAGAATGTGAAAAAGCCTTCCAGGAGCTCAAGCACTATTTGAGCAATCCACCATTCCTAAGCCCGTATAAAGAGGGGGAAGACCTGTATTTATATTTAGCAGTATCAGCTACAGTTGTGAGTGCAGCCTTGATTAGGGAGGAGGATGGAACGCAACTCCCAGTCTACTATGTCAGTTAAGCCTTCCAAGGAGCTGAAGCAAATACCTACGGATCGAGAAGATTGCATTCGCCTTGATTGTAGCCTCATGAAAGCTGCCCCCATGCTTCCAGGCGAATCCTATCCTAGTGATGACGGACCAACCCATAAAGAAGTCAATAAACAAGCTCGAGGCTGCAGGAAGGATGATTCATTGGGCAATTGAGCTTAGCCAATTCGACATTGAGTACCATCCCAGAACAACTGTAACGTCCCATTATTTAAAAAAAAGAAAAAAAGAAAAAGAAAAAAATGAGAGGATCAGATTTTTTTTAAGCTCCCACGTGCCCCACCTAACCCCACTACCCACCACTCATTTTCACCCACCTCTCTTCTCTCTTTTGGCCAGCTCTCTCTATTCTTTCTTTCATTTTCTTTCTTTTCTCTTTACTTAAATACACACACACACACACTCACTTCCACATTCACCCGCCGGCCTCCACTCCAAACCACACCATCTCACCATCATTTTTCCAGCAAGATCACTGGAAAAATTCTTAGGAACCCTAAAGCATCTTCATCATTTTATTTGAGGTAAAAGTTCTAATCTCTTTTGATGGGTATTATATTCTTGTTTGAGGTTATTTTACCCAAGCTTTTATAATGATATTCATGTGATTTAAGAGCTTTGGAAATGATATTCATGTGTTTATATGTATGAGTTTTGGTCTTGGTGGATGTATTTGATGAGTGAGTTCATGATTTTTACATTGGTGGCTATCTAAGGCTTGTTATGGTGAATATAATGTTTATTGATTATTTGGAGCTAGTTAAGGATTTAAATTGTTTGTCTTGGAGAAAATTATGATTTTGGTGTCATGGGTCACTTGATGATGTTATATAAATTTTGTGGGAAGTACTTATAAAGTGTGGAGGTTTTGATGTTAGATATGACACCTTGAATGATTTATGAGTATAAATGGGAGTCCATGCCTTGCAAATTAAAGTGTTTTGGGAAATTTTGGAAGTGGAATACATTACATGTGAGGTTAAATACTAGGCTTGCCTAATTAAGTTCTTATTTGGCAATTCCTAATTTGTAGTTAGATACAATTTCAAGCTCTGTGCTCATTGTGATAGGTTTGCTTGATATTGTTTAGGTTCTAGCTAATCTCCCTTGGAGCTTGGAGAATTAGGATTTTGCGGTTGCGAGGTAAGTAGCTTTTTAATGGGATTTTTGGAAAATAACCATGTTTTATAAATGTTGTTTTTGGGTCAAACACATTTTGGAAAATTATATATGGATATATGTTTTCTTAAAAGTATTGTGTTGTGACCCTATTATATATCATTATATATGAAAATGCATCATATTTAGTATTGCATTTGGGGAAATGCATGAATTGTTAATATGGAAAAATGAGCATCTTTTATTTAATCTTTGATAAGGAAATCTTGGATGTTTTGGTATTTTAGAAAATTTAAAGATGCTTATCTTGTCTTAGTACTTGGGAAATTGATAGAAAATCTGTTTGACAAGAATGAAGTTGAAACCTTACAAACTTTGTAGAAGTGAGATTATTTAAGGTTTTCTGAAACTACCTGGATATGAACTATATGTTTCAAAGTAATGTAACCTGTGAGTTGTTTTAATACTATGCTATGTGTGATTTCTCGGTGATCACCCGATTTGGTTTCCGTAGTCTTTGTGACAATGGAATCAAATCCAGGTCAGTGCCCTTTCACTTTGGATGACGCGTTCTTCCCTGCTGTCCATGGGGGGAAGAGGTTCCTTAATTGTGTGTGGGTGAGGCTGCTGTCCATGGGGCCAAGAGACCACATGCAAGAGAGGTCCTATTTTGACGCGCTCTCTCTGTTGCTCATGGGGGGAGAGAAAAACCTTGAGGGTATGGGTGAGGCTGCTGTCCATGGGGCCAAGAGTCTGCATACCAGAGAGGACAATATCATGCCAGTTGTGAATGGGTGGATCCCCTGACCGGTTTATGTGGTAGTGTGGTATATTTGTGATAATTTATCTTATGTTAGATATTATGCCTTTGGAAATTATATTGTTAATGCTCACAGATTATAGTATATAGTTTCAAGGTATTTACTTTGAGAAACTTGGTATTTCATTATTCAATCATTTTGTCATATTATTATTTTTGAGGATGAAACTTGCATTTCCCCCACCCCCATTAATTATGCTACTTACTGGGCTCTGTCTCATCCCATTATTTTATAACATTTTCAGAGTAGGCAATAGCCTTTTGAGACAGCTTTTTGGTGGCTAATAGTAGTTAGACTAACTACTAATGGAGGTTGAACTTTTGTAATGGGTATATTAGATGGTGTACATCTTAGAATAGGCTTGACTCATTCTTTTGTATATTATAGTGGTTGTGATGCTATTCCCACTGATGAGACAAGCTGATGATATGTAATTAATTATTCAGACCTCTATTCTTTTGTTGCCAATGGTCTTTGTAATTATTACTTAGAGCTCTGATTTACTCTGAGAGTATATTCAATGAAATTATTATGGTAATTCTTGATATTAGGACTTGATATAATTTTGTGGATTGTCAAAAAGGAAAGAAAAAAAAACAAAATCTACAGGTACTTTGAGATGTCTTTCTCATGCTTTAGACCCTTTGGGGTTTGGGGTGTGACAACAACTATTAAGGCATAGACACTAGCAAACTTTATTGCTGAGTTCATAGTCCCGGACGAGGACGGGGCATTGGACGAAGTAGAAAGATGAACAATCCAGACTGACGGGTCGTCAGCCCGAAAGAGGAGGGGAGTAGGGATTATTATCATCACCTCAGAAGGAGAGATGCTCAAGTACGGAGTTGAGCTGATGTTCCTTGCCACCAACAATGAAGCTGAATACGAGACAATACTGACGAGACTAAGGGTCGGAAAGGCGTTGGGCGCCAAAAACCTACTTCTCCAAAGCGATTCAAAGTTGGTTGTGGGGCAAATAAAGGACGAATATGAGGCAAAAGAGGAAAGGATGCAGAAGTACCTGAGGTTGACGAGGCATTTAGCCTAAGAATTTGATCGGGTAGAGTTCATACAGGTCCCTAGAAGCCAGAATATAGGGGCAGACGAGATAGCAAAGCAGGCGTTGTCAGGAGCAGGACCGACGAGCATAGATTTAAAGATGGAAGTCCAGAAGTGTCCCAGCATTGAAGAAATCCTCACCTTCGCTATCTAAAGTGAAAGCAGCTGGATGACCCCAATTCTATCCTTCCTCCATGATGGACGACTTCCACAAGACGTTAAGGTAGCCAGGAAAGTTAGGAAGAGGGCGGCCAAGTTCACTATCATGAACGACTCTCTGTACAAAAGAGGCTTCTTCATGCCCTACCTAAAGTGCGTCAACAAAAGTGAGGCCAAGTACATCCTGGAGGAGATCCATGAAGGAATCTACGGAGATCATGCAGGCCCAGGGTCCCTAGTAAGTAAAATCATCAGAACAGGTTACTTCTGGCCTACTATGCAGAAGGATGCAAGAGAGTTTGTTGAGAGATGTGACAAATGTTAAAGATTTGGAAATGTTCAATGCATCCCAGCAGAGAGACTGACACCAATAACCTTCCTGTGGCCATTTGCCCAGTGGGGAATTGACATTGTGGGCCCACTACCCCAAGGTAAGAGACAGGTAAAGTTTTTACTGGTCGCTATTGACTATTTTACAAAGTGGGTTGAAGTAGAGGCATTATCAACTATCACGGAGGCAAAGGTCCAGAACTTCGTATGGAAAAACATAGTCTGCAGATTTGGGATACCGAGGACGATTATATCGAATAATGGACGGCAATTTGACAGCCAACACTTCAGGGACTTTTGCTTGGGATTGAGGATCAAGAACCAATTTTTGTCTCCAGGTCACCCCTAAGCCAGTGGACAGACGAAAGTGATGAATTGGACGCTGCTCAAGATCATCAAGGCTCAGTTGGAGGGAGTAAAGGGCCCTTGGCCAGAAGAATTGCCTAATGTCCTATGGGCATACAAGACTACAACAAGAACCCCGACAGGAGAAACTCCCTTCAGACTCACCTATGGCACCGAGGCAGTAATTCCAGTCGAAGTGGGAATCACCAGCATGAGAAGAGAAGTCTTTAGTGAAGGCAGCAACGACGACCAGCTGAGAGTCAACTTGGATTGCGTGGACGAAGTAAGAGACGGAGCATCCTAGAAGATGACGAAGTACCAGCAGAAGATGGCCGAATACTACAACAAGAGAGTGAAACTCAGGTGACTTAACATAGGGGACCTCGTCTTACGCAAAGTCACACACCTACTAAGGATCCAACCTAAGGGAAGCTTGATCCAACCTGGGAAGGACCCTACAAGGTCATCCATTACTCAAGACAAGGCAGCTATCACCTGGAAACGATGGACGGGAAGAAACTACCATGACCATGGAATATTGAACATTTGAAGAAGTACCACCAATAAATGTAACAGACGATTGTATTCACGTTTGAAAGAAAGCAATAAAAGTACTATTCAGCCAACATCCCAATGTATTGTATGCAAGCCTAGAAGTAATAAAAAAATGGCTAAGTAATAAGATTCTGCCTGGACCGATGTAAATTACTGATGAAGCCAAATGGCAAAATCCGTTAAATGAGTGTAAGTCACTTAAGAATTGGCTAAGTAATAAGATTTTGCTTGGACGAATGTAAATTATTGACGAAGCCAAATGACAAAATCCCTTAAATGAGTCTAAGTTACCTAAGAATTGGCTAAGTAATAAGAATCCGCCTAGACGGATGTAAATTACTGATGAAGCCAAATGACAAAATCCCTTAAATGGGTGTAAGTCACCTAAGAAAATCTGCATCTTGAGGTGACTTGCTAAAATAGATTCACCAATTTCACACTTCTTCGAGTACTAAGGACTCATAAGACATTATTAAAAATATTTAATTGATTGAAAAATTTCCTATTTCACTATCATTACATTATTTGAATAAGGCTTTACAGTAAAAATCGCATTTTGATCATAATAGAGAAAAATTCATATTCGGATTAAACCATAAAAAAAAATGTAAATTCTTTTTGTTTTTCATGAGGTGGTGGATAAAGACAGATAGAATAGAGGCTTTGGGTTATTATTCTTTTTGATAAATAATAATTAAAAGAGGATCCCCATACTTATCAGGTAGACTAAACAAATATCTTTGAAAGTAATTAGAAACATTCTATGTTAAAGGGTAAAGTTAAATATATTAAGGAAAACGAGTCTTTTGACCTTGATTTACTTTTCAGCACGTGTAGATTGCACTCAAAAACACCACTCACAGTATCAGAAGTTCAAAAACACCACTCACAGTGTCACTCTCAGTCGCATTCCCTCTCGCTCCGTCGCCGTCGCTGCAAAAACTGAAGTTCAAAAACACCACTCACAGTATCACTCTTAGTCGCATTCCCTCTCACTACACCACTCACAGTATCACTCTCAGTCGCATTCCCTCTCACTCTCACTCTCACTCTCTCTCTCACTCTTTTTCCCTCTCGCTCGGTCACCGTCGCTGGCTCTCGCTCCGTCGCCGTTGCTCCCTCTCACTCCATCGCTCCGTCTTCATCTCCGCTGCTCCGCTCCGCCTTGCTCAGCCTTTCTCCCTCAGACACTGATTTTGGTTGGCTCCGTTGGTAGTCTATCACAAACGTAAGGACTTTCTCTCTATTCCTTGCAACTGATAGCATAATATATGCTATAAAAATTGTATCTTTATTCTGAATCCCCATCCCACTATTTTAAAGTACTGTTTTTGGTTCTTACCTATCACATTTTTCAATTGCATTATGTATTTATGTGGTTTTGAATTTCCCTAATTCTTTGCTTGGTAATGCAGTACTAACTTAGAGTAATTGCTGAATCTGTGTTGAATATGGCTAGAAACAGATGGTATATAGGATATAGAAGTCATGTAGATGTGGGGTACATGCATCTTGATCTAGCATTTTTAACTTCCAGCACCTACTGTTTTCTTTAATTTTAATATATTGCATCATTACCAAATCATTAACCTCTTGCCACATGATTAATGCATTGATAACAATCAGGCTTTGTTATGATTACTATCACTATAAGCCTATGGAAAACTCATTCTCAGATGGATGGAATCATCTCATTCAAGTGTGTCGTATGATTGCAGCTAGCTATCATTGTAGCTTTCTTGAGTATTTTATTTCAAAATGCAAAATCTGTAACAATAATGAAAGAAGATAGCTTGTTATTGTTTGATATGGAATATAGGTTTAGGTTGAGTTAGTCCCCCTAGTTTGCATCATTTTTAAAGATAATTTTGACTTCTTTCTTAATTAGAATGTTGACCATTCAAAGTATTGTGCACATTTTTCATAGTCTATATCTACTAATAATATATTATACTTTTAGCTGAAGTGTTGTTTTTTATCAAAATACTCTTTGTTTGAAGGTCTGTTGATAGTGCTTTTATGGTAGTGTTCAGTGCAAGCTTACAACATCCTAATGAAAGGTTAAATTAGAGTGTTAATTCTAGAATTTTATAATTAAATGGGTGTAAGTCACCTAAGAATTGGCTAAGTAATAAGAATCCGCATAGACGGATGTAAATTATTGACAAAGCCAAATTACAAAATCCCTTAAATGGGTGAAAGTCACCTAAAAATTGACTAAGTAATAAGAATCCGCCTAGACGGATGCAAATTACTGACAAAATCTCATCGGGCCAAACTCCTAATCTAAGGGTAAACAGGCGAAGATTCAGGCAAAAGCATGAGTCACATACAGGCAGAAAGTATTAAGTATAACAAAGAACAAACAAACGAAAGCAAGGAAGTAAGTAGGTAAGCATAAATATATTCTGTTTGAATTAAAAGCCTAAAAACACCGGGCAAAAAATATTGTTCTGGCATTAGAATAAAAAGCCCAAAAACACACTTGGCACCCAAAAAGAAAAGAAAAGGAAAACATAGATATCCGGCATAAAACAAGTTCAAATGCTAGCCTTTTCACCATCAGCTTCAATAGGCTCTGAAGCATTTTTCCTCGGGAGCTATAACAACAGCTTGAGCAGTCGGAGCAGCCTGGGCAGCCTTGTCCATAGCCATCTATTTGTCCACAACCTCCAAGTCCAAGATCTCCAAGTCTGTGCTAGCAGGGTGCTTGATGAGATACCGCCGCAAGAGCTCGAAGCCCTTGTAGTACTAGCTGAAAAGCACGGTATTGTACTCGTTAGTCTGCTGGAAGGCCTCGACAGACTTGATTGCAATGGTCTTCACCCTTTCCTTTGTAGCCTGGAGTTGCTCGTCCTTCTCTAGGGTCAGCTGCCTTTTCGCCCTCAAGTCATCAGATAAGACCCTTGCCTTTTCCTTGGTAGTATTGGCCTCGTCCATGGTCGAGATAAGGTCTTTCCTCAGCTTCGAGAGCTCCACCTCCTGACCCTTCACCTTGGACTCCGCGGATGAGGCCTTAGCCTCCTGGCTTAAGTACTCTGAGGTTATATGAATGGTTTCCCCTAAAACCTGAAAGGAAAATCCAACTTTCAGAACCATGTAAAAAAAGAGAAAGGGAAAGACAAGTTGTACAAGTATATTACCTGGTCAAGTTTGTGGATGTGACTATCCACTATCTCGTTGGAGGGCACTCCAAAAAGGGCCTTGAGCTTGTCGGTTGTGAAGGCATCCTGTGCCCTTGTCAGTGCAAGGCTAGCATCGTCCTAAACGCTGGACGATCGCGAGTCGGCCTTCTCCTTCCCCTTATCTGCCACACGCTGCTTTTTCGGGCGTGGAGTAATTTCCTCCACCGACATAGCCAGGGAAGCCGTTCTCGTCGCCTTAGGGACAAAGGTAGCAGGGGTGACGGGAGTCCCCTTTTCCACAATGCACACCACCCTCTTCCTGAGGTTGGAAAGGGGCTCGTTCTTCTTCGCCCTTGTCTTGGCGTACATTTCTTGGTTAAATTTCGTCGTCATCTCTGTGGAAGAAAAACACTTTGTAAAAAAAAAAGAAAAAAAAAGGACCCAGGTCAGCAACGAAGAAAATGTACACTTACTCTTCTCTTCAATCTCTATAGCACGCAGAACGTAGGCGGAAGGCTCTGGACCTAGGCAATGACGAGCCAAGGTTCTTGGATCGATTAGGTTGTCAAAGTCGTCGATCGTCTTGGTGTACTCAGTGGTTGCCTCTACGCGCCTTCTATATCTGCTCTTTAGTTTTTGGCCTTCTTAACTACGCAAACACAACAGAAAAAAGAGTTAGCAACGATAAAAAAATAGAAGGGTACAGAAGGAAGAAAAAAGGACTTGTAGAAGGATGACGCACCTAGACTCGGGGCTCTCCAACGACGGAGCAACCTAGGAATGTCGCCCCAAAGTTCATCGAGAGGGGTCTCCCAGTTGTCCCTAGACACAAAAAAGAACCTGGACTCCCAGTATTTGAAGGACGAGGGCAGATCAGTGACGATCCTAGCCTTCCTGACCTAGGACACAAGCTCGTAGTATCCATACTCTTTTGACTCCTTTAAGCGATACAGGTACGTGAACTCATCCACCCTAATCATGTCTCCTTCAGTGACGGCCAACCATATCTCCATACAGTTGATTACTATCCTCCACGAGTTTGGCATAAGTTGCCTAGGAGCAATGTTGAAATGACTCAATAGCTCCATGATGAAGGGATGGACGGGAAACTTAAGGCCACACTGGAAAGCAGCCTCATAGAAGCACACTTCCCTAGGTGAAAAGTGGCAAGCACGTTCCTCTTTGTGAGGACGACGAATCCTAACCCTCTCGGGGAACTGAAACCTATCCCTAAACTTGGAAAGGGTTTCTACGTCCAGGCCACACTCCTCCCCGAGGGCAGAAAAAGCCTTGATCTCCCTTGGGCCAGAGGTCGTAGTGTCTTCCTTCATCTCAATAGGGTTGTCGCTAGACGACAACCCCGTCTTGAGCTTGTTGGATCTCACCTCTGACATCACTCTCCGCTCACCCACTAAATCCTCAAACCAATCAACTGATTGACGGAGTAAGGGAAACAGATCATCCAACACTACACCTAAGCCACTACCCCCAAACACAAAACCTTCAACTAAAGGGAAAAAAGTACGAGAAATTCCTAGAGAAGCCCCCAAACGTGCAAAGGGAAACAAAATAGAGGGGCAAAGTATCCTAACTTCAGAGCTACCAACCATGGAACCCAAAAAAAAAAGAGAGGCAAAGTTCTAAAAAAAAAAAAAAAAGGAAAGAAAAGATCCAGAAACCCCTACATATTACCTCTGCTGCGAAGAATAAAGAAGGGGAGAAGAAGCCGTACCTCAAAAGAGCAACCCCGGAAAGGAAAAGTGCAGGAAATTGCAGGGAAAATAGTTCGGAGAAGGAGAAACACAGTGCAGCAATGGCGTAGAGAAGAGAAAGTGAAGAGGAAAGAGAAAAGAAAGGAAGTTTAAAATCTGGGCACAAAAAACTGAAAATCAGTGGAAAACCTAAGAGACACACGAGTGGGGCATTAAATCCACCAATTAGAACGTGCCATGTGGCCACGATGAGTATGGCACCGCCACTATGCATTAAATGCGGAACGGAACCCTAACAGTCATGTCTGAGCAAGAAACCTTTCACCTTCTGGTGGTCGTCATGACACGCAAGGACGACCACAGAACTCCCGGGGAAGGGGGGGGGGGCAGCTGATAGGACCAACGAACCTTCTTGCCCAGACGAATCCATTAGGCACCTTTGTCCATCCCGCTACGTCATGGACGAAGGAAGGTAAGCCATTAAATGAAGGATTCAGTACCTTGAACAATTACAAACCAGCTATCAGACTGTTGGAGGCTCATCAAAACCCACATTAATGAGCCCAGAGGCGTTACAAAAAAGGCACTAAAACCACAATAAAGGCCACAACGGCTAGAAGCAATGGAGCTATATATAAACACTCCTCAAAACCAAATAAGGTACACATTTTGATACATATACACACAGTAGCTCTGATATCTTGAGTTCTCACATTTTCTTTGAGTTTCTATACGTTGATTTTACCATTGGAGACTCTGTGGTAGGCACCACACTGGTGACCACCCAAAAGAGGATTCTTCTCACGATAATTGTAGGCATGAAGACGAGGTTGCTGACTTGTCTGGACGAACCTATTCGACTGACGATTACTGCATCATCAATTCTTAAAAATATTTTTTTACCCACCCTGACTTAAATTTTGCACACCCTTATTACCAGTATTTTCGACTCTAAAATAAAGAGTAAGGCCCGTTTGGTAATATTGTTTTAGTAACGTTGTTTGTATTTTTTGAAAATACGTGTGAGTGAAAAAGTGTGTGGAAATACGTGTAATGTTGTTTAAACAGTAAAAAATATTATTTAAAATACACTATTAAATAGCCCCTAAGTGTTTGTGAATTGTAACTGTAATTCTTTTTTATGATATTGATTGTGTACATTACTTTTTGTTACACAATAAATATTATAAGAAAGACTGCACTGTCCTTAATCTCATTCTCTGGGACTTCTCCACTTGCTCACTGGCCGAATGGCCTCTCCTTTAATTTATTTCTTCATCTTTTCCTTGTTTTCTTCCTTTCACACTCTTGACATCAATTTACAATAAATGCAACATACTTGCCTTGACTTTGTTTAAGCTAATTAAATACGTGTTTTCATTGATTTTTGAAAATTAGAAACTGAAAACAGTATTTTGCATGTTTTCAGTTTTCTTCACAAATTGAGTTTTGAGAACAGTTTTTGTTTTCTACTTATTTTGAGTTGCCAAACAAGTTTTTTAGTAACAAAAATAGAAAATTGTTTTTGAAAACATAAAATAAGAGCAAAAACCAGTAAGCAAATATACCCTAGTGTTCATAATCTGTCTCTCTCTGTACTATCCAAATCCTTAAATGAATAAACCCCAAATCAAAGCCTACATCGTGGTCGTGACTATGTAGCTCGTCATCATTCAGTAAATTGTAAGCACATATCAAAAACTGCCCTGGACACGGGTGTTGCCTTGGATATGTATAATTGAAATCTTTAAAGTGTTATTAATAAAAAAATAATCACACTCACATGTACAAAGTAATGACTTCAACGCTATATTTCACTCTTCAGTTCTCTCTTTTTTTTTTTAGAGTATTGGGTCTCATCACACTGTTAACTATTTCTGTAATTGGCAAATGGAAATTTATGATATTAAAAAAGAATAAATAAAAAAGCTTTTATACACGTGGAAAAGAAAAAAAAAAGAATGAAAAAAAAGAAAAGAAAATTGGGAGAGGCAATTTGCAAATGCACATGAGCATTTTCATCTATTAAACAGCTCTGTTTTCTTCTTTCAGTTTTCTCTTCATTTTGGATAGAAAACTTTTTGGTGAGCTCAGAGAAAAAATACCAAAGCCTCACCATTTGTTTTCCTTTCTCTCTATCTAACCAAACAAATAATTTTCCTTCTCATTATCTCTTCAAAATTTTTCACCCACCTTATTTTCCCTTCAAACAAACACACTCTAAATCCGAATATGCATCAGTCCCTTTCTTTTATGTGTTTCTCCTCAGCGGGTCCAACACGCCTAAGCCAACCAACCCCAATAAATCCAAAGCCAACCAACCTAATAACTCATGCAACTTTTGTACGTGACGAAGAAAAGTTCAGAGACATGAAAGACAAGCTCATTAAATGAGCACGTGTATCACAAGTGGACTGGACCCATGGTGCAGTGCACCCATGACCCAACACCAATGGCAAGGCCGAAGAGAATTAGTAGATTGAGAGGGAAATGTCCACTGGCAAGACCGAAGAGAACTCGCATAGTGAGAGGGAAATGTCTTGCAAGACCGAAGAGAATTCGCAGATTGAGAAGGTGGGTGAGACTGAGAGCAAGAAAGGAAAAGGGACTGAGAGCAGGAAAGTAAAAGGGAGTGTTGTTTTAATGAAGAAGAACTACGTGTTGTGCTGCAAGAATATCATAGCCTCGTTTATTGATCGGATTTATGAGTTGTTGGGCAAACGTGTGTCCATGCAACTCATCAGTTCTGTTCATCCTGATCCAGGTTACTCTCTTTCTCTAATAACTATTTCTATATTTTGCTTGAGTTATATCAGTGGACTCTGTCATGTACGTACGTTTGTCCTTTTCTTTTTTGGTTGAGAAACGTTCGTTAGTCCTTAGATGAAGCCAAAATCACTACTTTCAAATCAAACATCAAAATTTTAGGAGCACGTTTGGTGCACTGTAATGATTATTATATGGGAATAAGAATAAGTATTATAAGGAATACATTAAGTTGAAATGTAATAAGTATTACTATTCATTAATTTGGTGATCATTTAAGAATAGAATCTTGAATATGCATCCATTAAGTTGAAATGTAATAAGTATTACTATTTATTAGTTTGGTGACCATTTAAGAATAGATTTCTGAATATGCATCCATAATTTAGTAAAGTATAAAAAGAAGGTGTAATTAAATCAATTTTAAGTCAAATTTCCTCAAATACACTTATTTTAGGGTGTTCAAAATAGAGCTAATAATTAACAACATGGAAAATTTATTTTCTTTCCTTTTGAAGATGTGGCAACTAATGGCTATTTAGAAATTTAAAAGAAAAAATTATTACATAAGGTGAAGGAATAGATATTCAATACTTTTGATAAGGAATAGTTATTAAGATAAATGATGTTGTATTGTTTTCTTTGTGAAATAATGAAAATTTTGGTCTCTCTATATATAAAAAACTATATCTTTTTACTTTCTTTTTTAATTTTTTTTTAAATTTTTATATACTCTTGTCATGAGCCAATTTTTCAATGATACAATATAATGGGATTAAGTTTTTTCAATCATGATAGTTGGAAAGAAAAAGAGAAAAGTAGAGTTTTCCTAACATTTAAATTAAAATTTCACCTTGTAGCCCCTCTATTGTAATTTTGCCTTTATGGATGACATGTCAAAACATGAGCTTTGCAAAATTTATTGCAACGCTTCTATTATTATATGCTAGCTTGTAATTTCATGCATGTGCATTAGTACATTTTAAAATATGCAATTAGATGCATTTTATAATTCCTACAAAAGCTATATATGGTCATTATTATTTTTTGTTAACTCTTAAAAAAGGATTGTAAGAATATTTTTTAGTAGAAAATGCAAATTGTTCATGTTTGATTGTGTATTTTATTTAGAAAAAAAAAATGTTATTTTACTTCTTAACTCAATTTTTGTTATTGTGATGAAATAATTTTATTTCATGTGTGCATCTTTTAAATAAGAAGTGAACAGTTAACTTCTAGAACATAATATAATTTTTAATTGAAATTTATTTTTTGAACTAATAATATATAAGTTTTTGTAAGAAAATCTAGGTTTAAAATAGATTGGAAGTAATTTCAAATGTGACTTAAATAGAATGAGCTAGAAGTAGTTTTAGATTAGGTAATCTTAAATGGAGTTAAAATAGTTTTAAATAGGTTGGAAATATTATACATTCAAAATTTTACTAATGAGATGGAATGACACCTAGCACAAATTGATGCTCATTTAAAATATAGAGAGACTTGGAATCAAATTACTTGTTGACATCTCAAATTTGAAATCACATAGCTCTAGATATAATATGCGGTAGTAGTTTACTATTATTACTATTTCGTTTTTTTGTTTTTTTTTTTAATTTTAAAAATATTTTATTCTTGAATTATCTTCCTCAGTTTAGATTCAAATTAATAATCCCTCTTTCAACGGATAAGATTCTTTAAAAAAGAAAAAAAAAGTTTTCTAGTTTTATTAAAATAAATAAATTCTAAAACTAAAATTATTATTGAAACTGGTGTCACATTTAATATAAAACTAACAAAATCTTCGACTGCTGCAATTAGTGATAAATACTTGCACCAAAATTAAGAAATTGATTTGACAAATGATATATAATTAGACCTCCAATTTTCGAATTTAATGAGATTTTCTCTAAGTTTTGACTTTAAATACTACATATACTAGCTAGCTTGTAACCCTATGTATATGCATGATCACATTTAAAAATATATACTTAGATACATAGTTTTTTTTTTTTTTTTTTAAAAAGATATATAGTTTGATTCCTACATAAGTTAAATATAATTGATGATCATTCTTATATTTTGTTAACTCTTAAAAAAAAAAACTTGTAAGAATATCTACGAAATAATTCTCATTGGTTGTGCTATTATTTTAATAAAAAGTTAAAAGACTTCTCAATTATTGCAATGAGTAGTAAATAACAAATACCTTCACCAAAATTAAGAAATTGCTATAAAATTATTATATTTAAAAAAAAATTGTGTTTAACATGGTATTACATTTATATATATAATAATAGGTAAAACAGAGAGAAAATTTAATTAAATTTCAAATCGAAATTTAATTAGAGTCTAATTTTGCGTCACGTGTCTCATCTAATTTAAATTTTATAATTTTGTGCCAAGTGAGTTAATTTAGTGTAAAAATTGAATTTCAATTAAAGTTTAATTTTGCACCATGTGTATCATCTAATCTAAATTTTTAAATTTTTGTGCCAAATTAGTTAATTTAGTGTAGAAAACGAGGAGTCCAATATAATAAACCATAAAAAACATAATCATATAACTAAAAAAAAATCAAATTTATAAGTCATCTATATATATATATATAAATACACATATATATTAATAGGTAAAATTTAGAGAAAGTTGAATTAGAATATGAAATTATAATCCAATTTTGCACGTGTCTAAATTTATGTGAGGACTACACCATAATTATCCACTTAAGCATGTGCCATGTGTCTACTTAAGTTTTTTAATCTTTGTGTCAAGTGAGTTAATGAGTGCAGAATACTAAGAATCTAATATTAATGAACTATAAAATTAAAAAAAAAAAATTACATATACTCAATAAAAATCACCAAATGTTTCTCAAAAAATAAATAAAATAAAAATCACTAGACGTTCTATCTTATAAAAAATTAGAAAAAAAAATGATTATAAGTAGTACTAAAATGTAGGTAAGAATTTTAATATGTGACTAATTATATTTACTTTAAAAAAATAATTTGACTAATTATCTATATTTTATGATAAAAATTGTGTTTAATTTTGAATGTATCTATACGTATGCATTAATGCATGTGTTACATGTTAAAAAAATTTTTTTTTTGACTAATTATTTATATTTTTATAATAAAAATTTTGTTTAATTTTAAATACATTCATGCATTTGCATGGAGTTACATGCTAGTTTAATATAAAAATTAACTACCTTCACGAGTTTTGAAATGAGTAGTAAATACTTTCAATTGGCACATGTCACAAAATTAGAGCTCAATTGAAATCCAATTTAGAAATGTAATTAGATTTTCTTTCAACTTTGAATACACACACTAGTGTGTAGCTTTGTGCATATGCATGAGTACAATTAAAAACAATCACAATTATACATTTTTTATAGAAGAGATTCAAATTATACATAGTATTAGCTTACACATTTAAGTCATACATTTCTAAAATATGTAATGGTACCTCATATTATATATGATTTAGAATTTAATTGGATTTAGACTCTTCGGTTTTTTCACCAAATAATTCACCTGTCCCAAAAATTAAAAAAATAAATGGACACATGGCGAAAAATTGGACTCCAATTGAAATTCAATTTAGAATCTAATTGGATTTGGACTCTTCGATTTTTACACTCTATAATTCACTTGGCACAAAATTTAAAATTTAATGGGACATGTGACGCAACATTGAGAATTCAAATAAAATCTAATTGAATTTTCTCTGAACTTTGGCTATATATATATATATATAGCTTTACACAGGACTAAAGGCCAACAAAGATAATAATAACTAAAATAAACCATTTTATTAATTAAAACGAGTCATTTAGTCCAGTACAATCATTTGGGTTCAAAGCTCAGTCTAGTTGTAAGTAAACTCAGTTCAATTAATTGGGATCAAAGCGAAGTTTAGCATAGTTAAATTTCAATCAAGTAGCTTTTGAACAACTTCCTAGCATTGTCCCTTTGATCTTGATAAGTATATAAGATTGCAATGATAAAACAGCTGTGAAGATTAATAGAGCTAATAAACTAAAAATTTTGTTGCATGTGTGTTTAGAAAATGTATTGCAAGGGAAGCTTGGAGAGGTGGCGCATTTGGAGAATTGGAGAATCACTCCATTAACATCAGTAGAAACTGTATTCACCATTTCATTTGACTGGGATGAGTCCATGGGTGTTCCTGAGGCCTTCATGTAAGAAACCATCATCACAGCCAGTTTTACCTTAAGACAGTCACCTTAGAAGATGTTCCTGGGCATGGTCGTGTGCATTTCGTTTGTAATTCTTGGGTTTACCCTGCTCATCGTTACAGATACAATCGTGTATTCTTCTCAAACAAGGTAATATGGTTTTGATTTCTTAATTCAATTAGTCTAGGTACGTAACATTTTTGTTATGATTGATGCATAATAAGAGTGATGTTAAAAGTAGACCTAAGTGGAAGTGATATTCATATTATTTCAATCACAACAAACCATGTCAATAATTGTATCACTTTCGCTACAAATACAATGGTGCATTCTTCTCAAAAATGATGCTTAAACCTAGGAAGTGCTTTCTATCATGATTGTTCCTTTTTACCTATAAAAATGGAAGCTTATCATTCTGCTTTCACTTTGATTTGCCAAAATTACTATTCCACTGTTTGTCAGTTGTCACTTTCTCCGTCTAGATCCGCTGGTTTCTTCAGTCCTTGTTAATGCGTAGGGTTCAGGTTCTGTTGTGCACATTATGAGTTTTGGTAATTTAGCTATGTTAAATTATAATATAAACAGGACTTGAAAGTTAATTTCATACAAAATGGTTACTCGCTGCTTGACCGACATGGTGAACCAAATAAATAGGGAAATCAGCCTTGGAAGGATGTAACATTAGTTTTCGTTTCTAGAACAGGACTATGATCATGTTTCAATGAAGTAACAAACTTTTTATTATGTGCTAGACCTACCTTCCATGTCAAACACCTGAGCTGTTACACAAGTATAGGGAAAAAGAACTGGAAAATCTGCGTGGAGATGAATCGGGGGAGCTTAAGGAGTGGGACAGAGTCTATGACTATGCTTACTACAATGATTTGGGAAGTCCAGATAAAGGTAAAGATCATGCACGCCCTGTTCTTGGTGGAACAAAGGAGTACCCATATCCCCGAAGAGGGAGAACTGGACGAAAACCAACAAAAGAAGGTCAGCATTCTAAATTCTATTAGATTTTTCAGTTTCAAATTCCAACTTCTGTGACTAGTAAACAGTGGCGGTTTGAGCTCCTTCAATTACTAAGAATTTTGAGTAACATAGAATGATTTTTGGGTATCCTAGAATAATTGATTTTGATAATTTTTAGTTGTAACAGATCCCTGTAGTGAGAGCAGATTGCCACTTTTAAGTCTAGACATTTATGTTCCAAGAGATGAGCAGTTTGGCCTCTTGAAGTTCTCAGATTTTCTTGCCTATGCTCTGAAGTCCCTAGGACAAATATTGCTCCCAAAGCTTACATCTTTATGTGACAAAAACTTTAACGAGTTTGACAGCTTCCAAGACGTACTTAAGCTCTACGAAGGTGGGATTAAGCTACCAAATGAAGAAACAACCAGTAAAATTAGGGAACACATTCCTTGTGAGCTGTTGAGGGAACTTATTCGTAATGATGGTGAGCGATTCCTCAAGTTCCCAGTGCCTGATGTGATCAAAGGTATTTAATGGTATTCCTCAAGTTCTGTGTTTCACTTGACATTAGATGCTTCAAAATCTTCAATATCCAAAACTTTATTGTAATTTTTAAACTATTTAACTACAAGTATAAAGCTTTTAATGGTATAATTGTAGGGGACAAGTCTGCTTGGAGGACTGATGAAGAGTTTGGACGAGAAATGCTTGCTGGAGTCAACCCTGTTGTCATCCGCCGCCTCCAAGTAAAATATAATTTGTTAGTGAAGTTGATAAATAATGTAAATTTTTTTTTGCTTCAACATTTTACTGGAATGGTGTCTGCAGGAATTCCCTCCAACCAGCAATCTAGACCCTGGAGAATATGGGAATCAAAACAGTACAATAACAGAAGAACACATAGAGAAGAATCTGAATGGGCTGCCTGTGGATGAAGTATTGATCATTCTTCACGTTTCTGACAATATCTACATTATACAACCGATATGACATCCAAAATATCTTACTATACTTTGTTCTACATTGATAAGACGATAACCAATCTCTATTTTCTTGTTCTAGGCAATTAGAAACAACAGGTTGTTTATATTAGATCATCATGATACATTAATGCCATACCTGAAGAGAATAAACTCGACTACCACAAAGACTTATGCCACCAGAACGCTCCTTTTACTGCAAGATAATGGGACATTGAAGCCATTGGCAATTGAGTTAAGCTTGTCTCATCCACAAGGGGAACGTTATGGTGCCGTCAGCAAAGTTTTCACTCCAGCAGAAGAAGGTGTTGAAGGTTTGGTGTGGGAGCTGGCCAAAGCTTATGCTGCTGTTAATGATTCTGGCTACCACCAGCTTATTAGCCACTGGTATGATGCCTTAGAAAAATACTGCGTGATAGAAAAAGCCAGAAATTTGACTGTGATCTAGTAAGAATACATAAACGCTGCTGACTATTTGCAGGTTGAACACCCATGCTGTAATAGAGCCGTTTGTGATTGCAACAAATAGACAACTGAGTGTGCTTCACCCAGTACATAAGCTTTTGCATCCCCATTTCCGGGACACAATGCATATAAATGCCTTGGCTCGGCAGATCCTCATCAATGCTGGTGGGGTGCTTGAGAGAACAGTCTTCCCAGCAAAATACGCCATGGAATTGTCTTCTTTTGTATATAAGAATTGGGTGTTCACAGAACAGGCATTACCTAAAGATCTGCTCAAAAGGTGTGCAAAGCTTTGTCAAATAATGATCTCTATAGTTTTAATTTTTATCAGAACGAATTTTGATCCACTTTTTGCCTCATTTTAGAGGAATCGCAGTTGAAGACTCATCCTGCCGGCATGGCCTCAGACTTCTGATAGAGGATTATCCCTACGCTGTTGATGGGCTAGAGATCTGGTCAGCAATTGAGGAATGGGTTAATGAATATTGTTCTTTCTACTATCCAACTGATGATATGGTCCAAAATGATTCTGAACTCCAATCATGGTGGATGGAGATCCGCAATGAGGGGCATGGTGACAAGAAAGATGAGCCATGGTGGCCTGAGATGAAGACACGAGCTGAGCTTATCCAAGCATGCACCATTATCATATGGGTGGCTTCTGCCCTTCATGCAGCTGTGAATTTTGGGCAATACCCTTATGCTGGCTATCTTCCTAATCGCCCAACTGTAAGCCGCCGCTTCATGCCTGAGCCAGGCACCCCTGAGTATGCTGAACTTGAGTCAAACCCTGAATTAGCCTACCTGAAAACTATAACAGCACAGTGTCAAACCCTCCTTGGTGTATCACTGATAGAAATTTTGTCCCGGCATTCAACTGATGAGATTTATCTTGGGCAGAGAGATCCTGAGTGGACTTCAGATGCTGAACAAGAAGCAGCGTTTAAGAGATTTGGAAATAAGCTGGAGGAAATTGGAAACAGAATTAAAGAAATGAACAGTGACCACAGATGGAGGAACAGGGTTGGCCCAGTCAAGGTACCTTATACCTTGCTCTATCCTATCACCTCCGATTATTCTAGAGAGGTCGGGCTCACTGGCAAGGGTATCCCCAACAGTGTCTCCATCTGAATTTTTTGGTTTGGTAGCATAAATTCTGTTTTGTTTTTTTTTTAAAGTTGTGTTGAAGTAAAAGATTGTGAGAGTGGTTTTTGTATCCTGTCTGGTATTGAAATTTGGAGAAATATTTTACGACTAATAATCTAGTCAAGTGGAATATATGTGTTTTGGAGTGGCGTTGTATGTGCAGATGTAATGGAAAATCAGTGGACCATCTTCTTCATTTTTCTATTGCTACCGAACTACATGGTGTTGGGGTTGTTTGGAGTTTACTAGGTAATGCAGAATGGTTGTTGATCTCTTAGCTTATTGGCAATTTTGTCCCCATTTGTATTCATTCTGTATACTTGGGTGAGTCTTTTGGTTTTAATAAAATTTATTACTTATAAAAAATTGTCAGAAATTTGTGTAAATGTGCAGAAATTATCCCCAATTATCTACATATTTTACCATAATAATTGTTGCGCTTAAATTCGTAGGGTAAAATTGCTTCACCATTATAGATTAGTTTTAACACGAGGAGAGGTCCAACCATTAGACACAAGTAAGCAAAAGTTAAGACAATACACCCTCTACAGAGACCATACCAATGAGAACAAATTATATAATAGAGATGCCTACTAAAAGTCTAAAACCTTAGAGGATTGGACAATTGAGATGCAAAAGACCTACTATTGCAATTGAAAACTTGATACAATCTCCATTGCATAGCACAGCTCGACTAAATCTTCTTGTCTTAGGATCTGTGTCATTAAGCAACTAAAGATAACCAGCCACCATGTCTAAATATGTTATGAACACAATTTTTGTATTCTAAAAAACTTCATAAATCAAAGTCTTATGATATACACACCATATTAGAAGTTAGAACAACTTCAGCATTAAGCACGATATGTTCGGTAGCTCTGGCCTATGTGTCAAGCCCAAAACTCCCTCCATGAAACTTCAAAAATAACTGTGTTGAAAACTAAATGCTTCTGCTATAGAACCTTCACTTGTATCACAAGTTTTTGGTTTTTTGGTACAGAAGTAGTGCCTAGAGCCTTAGACTATTGTTTTTGGTATGCCACACAAGAAAATAGTTTTATCACAAACTTCTCATTTACTTTCTTGCTTATGTTACATGGTACATAACCAAAACGGATGCAACAACAGAATTGAAGAACATGGATAGATAACTTAGGAGTTAGCACCTAGACTTGCTTGAAATCAACACTAAGCAAGAGAGAAATTTTTTGAATTACAAAAAAGACCTTGACTCTGAGAAATTAAGAAAATGCTAACCTAGTTAACTACTAAAACCTAAAATAAAATGCAATATATAGAACAATAAAAATACATTTGAATTCCAAAATTAGATAAAATAAATATTTCTATGTGCTTCTTGCAATCCTACAAGAATGCAACTTTTACTTTTTCTTGGCATTCCATTACATTCACAATCTAACAATTCTCCTCTTACGAAGCCTTTCCTGAATCAAACATCAAAGATATATGACACTGGTGCTGATCTGGAGCAAAAAAAAAAAAGCCCTTAAGTAGGCGAGGCGGTGGTGAGAGGTGGAATAGAGAGAGAGATGAAATAGAGAGATGGAGAAGAGGGTGAGACGGAGATGGAGCAGAAAAGAAAAGAGAGAGAGAGAGAGAAGAGAGAGGAGGCTAAAGAGAGAAGAGGGGCACGAGAAACAGAGACAAATAAAATAATCGCATAAAATATCATTATATTTGTATAATTATTAGCTATAGTAAGCTGCCAAAGATGGCAGTTCACTATATTTGAGTGTTAAAAAATTTGAAGTATAACCCCAACGGGCTTAGGCGGCCTAGTGTCCTGTGTAGGGGTGTCTAGTTAATCCGTCAAAATCGATTTGATTTAACCCAATCCATCGGGTTGGGTCGGTTTTTAAGATTTGGTGGGTTAGATTGGGTTACAAAATTTTGTTTGATAGCGGGTTGGGTTGGGTTCGAGTTATAAAATTTCAAACCCGCCAAGCCATACCCGACCCGACCCGACCCACTCATATATTTAATATATATTATATAATTAATAATTTTTTTTAAATAACAATCTCTTCCTCCTATCCTATATAAAAGCCAATATTAATGTATATTAGTTCATATATTAATGTATAACTGAGTTGGAATATTAGTTCATGTATTAATGTATATTTTATTTATCAATTCAAGTGTTAGGTGTGATATATTTTTTTCTGCTCAATTTAATAATAAAAGTAATAAAAAAAATTGTCAAACCCATGGGTTCAACCCAACCCAACCCAACTTATGTGGGTTGGGTTGAACTTATGTGATGGGTTGGGTTGAAATTTTTTTAACTCATCATGGTTGGTTGGGTCAAAAAATTCCCTTAACCCGACCGAACCCGACCCATGCAAACCTCTAATCCTATATTACTTCGTTTTATACCTTCTTTGCCCTACACTCCTATTGCTTTGTACTACACACATACATGCCCGTATGAAAAAAGACAGTCTCCTGTACAGTTACAGACATTAGAAGAATATAGAGATTATTCTCCCATACATCCCTCTCTCTTTAAATTATTTTATCAACAGTTGTATTGTTTAGTTGCATGTAATGACATAACCAATTCAGAACTAACAACAGTACAGTATATAGATCCTGTTAACGTACATTATGTTATGGGCTTTAAGGGTAGCAAGACGAGCTTCTTCTCTAACCAACTCGTTCACAGCAATATCAAGAGAGGGAGCAGGACTGCGATTCAGAAGCTGACCTCGAATGGGCTCAAAGTCCTTGTGAAGTGACATCAGGAATTCATAGAGGCGAAATTCATCTCTAACAGTAGCATATTGTTAAGCATCCTTTGAGCATGCCCAAGTTGGATCAGAAAGGTCAATTTGGTCCCAAATGAAGCGAAGCTGATCATAGTAGTCATTGATGGACTGCCCTGGTTCTTGCCTAAGTTGATGCAATTCAACCACTAACTGATATTTCATGGATCCGTGAGTAGTGGAGTACCTTTTGGCCAACATATCCCATGCTGATTTTGCATCATCAAAGCTGCCCAATAGATTGGAGATAGAGGGAATGGAAGTGTTCTGAATCCATGTGAGGATCATGTGGTTGTGACTATCCCATTCAATCATGTGACCAAGGAAAGCAGCATCTTCTTCATCGGCTCCCTTGACAGGAATAGTGATTGCACCAGTACAAAAATGCCAGAGCATGCGACCCTTAAGAAAACTGCGCATAACTTGAGACTAAGATAAGTAATTCTTATTCCCCTCCAATATAGTATTGATGGGGCGAGGAAGAAAAATATCCTTTTTATCTATTTAGAGACACAATATGCAAAAACAGACTGCAAAAATGAAATCTACGCGAAAAACTGGGTAAGGAGAACCTGGACTGCAAAAGTCAACCCTGATGAAAAGTCAACGGTCAAAGTCAACGGCCGGTCAAAGTCAACGGTCAGTGGATGACGTCAGCAAGATGACGTGGCGCTGACTTCAGCAGATGACTGGATGCTGACGCAGCTAGGGCTGACGTGGCACGGATGACGTCACGGGTGACGTCAGCTGGAACTGAGGACAGCACGTGGGACGCTGACGCAGAAGCTTCAGGCGGCACGTGAGGGCACGTGCGGTCTCCGATGACTGCGAGGCTTTCACCGACAGTTAGATCGGCTCAAGACGATCTCAGTGATGCCTCCAGAAATGTGATCGGAGCAATATTCGCGGCGTTGATGACACGTGCAGTGATCTGTGCGGTGTAGGACTCCTCAACGACAGCGGCTGCAGGTCCGGAACCCAAAGACAACGGCTGGAAGATGTCGGAGGTTCAACGGCGAGAGGCTGCAGACTGTTGTGATGGCGGAAGCGATGTTGAGAATGGAGTAACACCAATAAAGACAAGACTGCTAGGAAAATGTCAGAGCAATGACTCTGATACCATGTTAGAGTTAGAAATACTGAATCATGTGTATTGTATTTCATAATCAAAGAATATACATCAGTACCTTTATATAAGAGGCATATCTGTGCGGTACAAGTAAAGTGTAGTACAAGTACAAGTGTGCTATACAAGTAATCTAACTGGGCCTAAAGCCCATAACATAATGTACGTTAACATGTTAGAGTTAGAAATACTGAATCATGTGTATTGTATTTCATAATCAAAGAATATACATCAATGCCTTTATATAGGAGGCATATGCGTGCGGTACAAGTAAAGTGTAGTACAAGTACAAGTGTGCTATACAAGCAATCTAACTGGGCCTAAAGCCCATAACATAATGTACGTTAACAGATCCAATATATGGAACATTTTTCACAGAACAGAATAAAGCGTAGGTTCATAATTCAATATTTAGCGAGAGAGATTCAATACGGAAATGGAATACTTTACCTTTTCTGCAATGAAATTTGGTTTGGAGGCATGGAAACCGTTGAAGCACTCGTGGCAAAGGCGACCGATCACATTCATAATATCACGAACACTAAGCTGAAAGCTCTCTCAGACAAATTAGGGGAGTGGGAGGACTTCGCTAAACAATAAACATCTCTATGTGGCTCCGTCTCTTTTCTCATTCGATGCATGTGACAATAAACTTATGAGGATTGAGATTTGAGAGATCTCACAATTTTATTTTATTCTACTTTTTCATTTTTTAACTTTCTCTACTTTTAAAAAATATAAATATATATATATTATTATTATTTTTAGAAAATTATTCAAGGATTAATCTCGATCCTTCAAAAGCATTGCACACATACGCAGTCCAGATCTTAATTTGTTGACACGTTACTAATTTTCCTAGAACTAGATTATGCCTATAATTGAACCAAATTGTTCATAAATGGCTTAAGCTTAACTCGATAAAAATCTTATTCATGTTTGTTTATTTATGTACAAGTCAAGTTTATGTCTTAGTTTTAGGCTTATTTAATAACCGATTCAAGCCCAAACCCAAAAAAAAAAAAAAAAAAGTTTTTGAACAAGCTCATTAAAAAAAGGGCTCAATAAAAAGCCAATCAAGCATAAACTCATTTATGGGCTTGGTAATAAGCTTGATATTAGCTTAAAAAAAAATAAACTTATGTCTTACTAAGTCTTTAATTAATTAGGAGTTGGGACCACTTGTGTAAACCAAATGAGCTTCATAATATGATTAATATGTGCTTGATAATGTACCTTTGTTGGATCTTGATTAAAATCATGATATTGAGCTCTAGTTTGAGCTTAAAACTAAGTTCAAGCTTAGCTAGACTAACAAATCACTTTTGAACTTTTTGATAAGCTCGAGTTCGAACATTGGTTGTTGGCTTGGTTCAAGCTCAAGCCAACCTTGAACATTTTATTGTCATTGTTGAGCCAAGCTTGAATATTCAATACTTGGCAAAGCTCGGCTCATTTATAACTCTAAGAAAGACATGTCTCAATATGGTTATAATTAGGGTTATAAACGAGCTTAACCGAGTTGAGTATTAAAAGTTCATACTTGTTCAAATAATTTTATTTTAAACACAAGCCAAACTTGAACTCATCACCAAATGAGATTTCACATTCAAATTTGGTTAATTTTATTGTCAAACAAGCTCAATCTTATTCACGAGCTATATGATCAACTTATTTTTTTTCCAAATATATTTAAATCATGACTAAAATTTTTAATCCCTTCAAAAATCTATGAAATTTTATTATGTATGGACGGTTAATATTATCAATAAACTACAAATAATATTTTGATATCATATGAACATATTTACAAATTTATACAATCCAATCTAAGTTTATATAAGTGTATTTTGAGACAAGTATACATATAAAAAAATATAATATTATATATAGTTAAATTGAGCCTCATGTTCGACAACTAGTTCACAAATATATTATTACACTTGAGTTTGGTTTGGTTAATAGTCGAGTCCAAACTTGAGATTAAGCCTGACTTGTGTGCTAAAATAACAAACTTAAGTAACATTTTCCTAAGTTCAATGTAGTTATATATTTGAGTTTAATTAGAAAATCTCTAATGTACTGTAACTAAATTTTACCCTTAATCATCTAACAAAAATATGGGTAAAAAACTTCAAAATAAAACAAGATTCAGTCCGGGCCTGAGAATTATCTATAGGGCCGGGTTCGGCTAAATAATTCAGACATGACCTGCAAAATGGGCTAGAATTTGGATCCAGCCCAAATGGGCCCATGATCAGATGGGCTCCTTTTTGTCTTCTGCTCGGCAAAAGACATTGACCAAAACAAAAACAAATTAAAAGAAGCTGAGGGTGAGTAAGAAATTTTGAATACGAATCAAAATCACACATCCTAATTGGTCCAAGCCATATCCCCTTATCCACACTCACATATCCACCACTCATCCAAAATCCTACAAACTCTCCAAACCATTACATTCTCAACCTCATTGAATATCCCACAAGACCATAAGCCATTACAAAGCTAAGAGTCTGAGACCAACCAAATTTCCTTATCTCTAAACCCTCCATGGCTATGGCAACTCAAGCTTCCCTCTTTACCCCACCTTTCTCTGCTTCAAAATCATCAACCTTGTCCTTCGCTACTCCTAAGACACTCAAATTCTCAGCCCCAAAGCGCACAACAATTAAGGCAACTACAGGTGCACCATCAGAGACACCCACAAAGAAAGAGGCACCAGTGGGGTTCACACCACCACAATTGGACCCAAGCACCCCATCACCAATCTTTGGTGGCAGCACTGGAGGGTTGTTACGTAAAGCCCAAGTTGAAGAATTCTATGTGATCACATGGGAATCTGGAAAGGAACAAGTTTTTGAGATGCCAACAGGTGGTGCAGCCATAATGAGGCAAGGTCCTAACTTGCTCAAATTGGCTAGGAAAGAGCAGTGCTTGGCTCTTGGGTCAAGGTTGAGGTCTAAGTACAAGATCAACTACCAGTTTTACAGGGTGTTCCCTAATGGAGAGGTCCAATATTTGCACCCCAAGGATGGAGTCTACCCTGAAAAGGTGAACCCAGGTCGCCAAGGAGTTGGGCTGAACTTAAGGTCAATTGGTAAGAACGTGAACCCAATTGAGGTCAAGTTCACTGGCAAGCAAGTGTATGACTTGTGAGGTGTAGCTTTTATTTTGATGTTTTTGTGATGTATTTATGTTTATGTGACTATTGTTGATTGTACCTTTATTTTGATTTTCAATTTGCTACATCAAAGACAAATATATATTGAATTGTTGTTTGTCTAAGCCTAATATGTTAATACTAGATTTTAAACGTGACATACGGATGGAGACGATTGTAAATAGAACCTAATGAGATTTTCTGACAACAATATTATTAATATACGCTCAAATTGTCCACTTTAGTTTAGAATGCCAAAAATAAAAATTTTTAAAAATAAAATAAAATAAGAAGAAGAAGAAGAAGATATAGGGGCTGAACTATGTATGGATCACTACTCTGTCCCAACGTAGTTCTTCTTTACTTTTCTTTATTCTTTCTTTTTTTTTTGGAAGGGGTTAGACAAAGTCTTGGATTTATCACAAATAACTTAATAAGATCAAGCATAAACAAAATAACAAGAAAATTACCCAGAGTCTTGTAATTTATGATATTGCTGAGTTTTCTTCATGTAGAGATCTTGATTTCAAATCTCCTCCTCCTCCTCTGTTGACATGGGCCAAAAATATTGAGGAAAATTTAAATTCTAGAGCTTTAGTACAAATGAACGATAATCTCTACAGAGCCACAAAATCAAGTAATGTTACTTGATTCGTTTCATTATTCTATTTTACCTGCATTTCTTCACTTATATCGTACGAAATATTAAATATTAGGACAATCATGAATTATAGTTGCTAATTTTCATGGCATTATAATTTTATCAATTTTCGTGGCATTATAATTTTATCAATTTTGTTGTCAATAATTTCATCAAATGGTACCCCAGATTCCAATCTCAAATCAATATTAGACGAAAATTTGCCCAAGATCTAAGCTTGAATTACAAAACCCATTTTCAATAACCCTAACTGCAACAAAATAGATGGTGGAAACCAAGAGGTGGGACTGTTAGAGAACACATTTAAGCTCACGAAACCACAAAACCAAGAGGTGGGTCTTGTTCTAATTTTTTCTTTTTGGGCTGACTTGGTCTTGCTCCTAATTGATGGTGGTGAGTTTAGTATATTGAAATATAGCAATATTAATAGACATTATAGAACAAGATCAAAAGGAATAGGAAATGATTGGGTATTTGGCTTTTATTTTTGGGGCCAAACAAGAAATGTGCAGTAAGCAAAATTGCGGTTGTGAGGATTGGGTTCAAACGCTGCCGGTGTAGCCGTGTAGGTGACAAGGAGGACAAGTTGGGGTGGAGAGCCAAGGAGGAGGGAGACCAAAGTATTGGCCGGATCTAGTAGTGGCACCGGAGACTATGGCGGGCTTGAGGCAGTGGCAGTCTGAGGAGAGAACTTGGCATGAGGTGAGTGGTGTGTTTGGTGACACGTAATTTTTTAATACTAAAAATAGTTGCCATGTCATTAAAAAAAAAGACATTATTGTTCCGTTAGACATATAGGAAAAAAAAAAAAAAACTAATAGAAGGTAACAAAGGGACCAATAATGCTCATTTTTAAAACTTTAAGGACCAATAGTGCTCACTTAAAACTTTAGGGACTTGCATTGTAATTTCACCTTGATATTATATAGACTATATGGGTATTTTAGTAAATATGATTGGGTAGATCGAGGGCGTGGTAACCAAAACCCATTTTAGTCCCGCCCTGCAATAGGTGTTGGGGAAAATATTTCTCCTTACCCCTATCCTACCATTCCTTCAAGTCAAGGAAAACCCAAGTGAATCTCACTAGATTGTCATCCTACTTTTTCAAGCAAATCTAACTAAATTTCACCGTACTTTTTTTTTTTTTTTTTGAGAGAGAGTTTCAAGATTGTCATCCTACTTTTTCAAGTATATCTAACTGGATTGTTATCCTACTTTTTTTTTAAGAAAGTTTCAATTTATGGCGTCCATTCCTGATGATAGCTCTTTATCATTAGATCAAGACACCAATTGATTGTTGGTGTAGGCGGGTGTAGGGGCACGATTTGGGGCCCAAGCCCGGAATGTATGGGATATTGGCCCAACGAGCCCAGAACAATAAATTTGTAGAGAGTGGGTTGAAGAGCTTGGCTTTAATGAGTCAGACAATGAACCAATATATTTTTTATATATTAAAAGGGGGAAATAAGAGACATTTACTAAAGGAGGAGAGTCCTTTGCCAAGTCCGAGGAGGCTTGGTTACCTAAATACAATTCTTAAAACTTCTTACAAGTCTGATTTTAGATCGCTACTGTGTCTCCTCCCCCTTCCTTCCAGGGGTCTCTTGCATTATATACCCTCTTCCCAGCGATCTTGGCCGTCCACTTGTCAATCATCCCCACCGATACTTGAGTGGCTGTCCCATCAGGCGCTCCTTCCGGCTCTCTATAAGTTGCAGTTACCAAGGAAACACTGTTTAGGGGTCTTCTCCACATAAATGCGACCAGAAAAGTAGCTCCAACGCATTTAATGCGGTGGTGGCAGCTTTTCTTTAGATATTTCTGGAATCTCCTTCGTCCTTGCGCGTCTAGGATACGTGTCTTTACTAACGGGGTCCTCTGAAGAGCTCCCTAGATTGCTGGGATACGTGTTTGAGTTGCATTTATGGTGTCCTCGAACTGATCTCTTGTCGCCACATTGTTTGTAAAGTCTCGTGCCTGAATTATTCAAACTCATTGGTTCCTCCTCGGACTGTCCTCGGGCTGACCATCTCCTCGGACAGGCCCAAGGCCCACAATAGTATTTGGGCCCTTTGACCTTACAATAGCCCCTCAAAACTCCAATTTTTCTTTCTCATCTAAGGAGAAAAGTTGGGGTTTTGACTTCAAGGATGAGAGCATTTATTTCTCTGCCTCGCACGTGTGAAGTCTCCGTTTTGCGTACATCATGATTGCTCCTGACGCTTCGTGGCCCACGAGGCTCTATTAATTGCTTTGGGCGGCGTTATGTCTCAGCATCTAATGGTGAAGCGCAAATCTAACGGCTGAGCTTTTTCTTGGGTTTTGAGCGGGAGTATTCCCACCCATCTTCTCCCTCTATATAAAGCCCTGAGGGAAGCCGTTCCTTTCTTTCCTTATCAAAATCTCAAGTGCTCCAGAGAACCTTAAGCATTACGGCCCCCTTAATCACTCAACTTCCTTAATTTTTTCCCTTAAGAAATCTCCCATAGGTTTTCCTAAGGCTCGAAGTATAGTGTATCTGCTTTTCGTAAGTATTTATATCTTTAACTTTCTTTTTCTCCTCGGCCAATCTTCTCGGCCTTCTTTCTTTTGTAAAACTTTTCCTGCGTTGTTCTTGTCTGTGGGGATGGGTAGATTCAAGCACCTAGTAGACTCTCCGACCGGCATGGAGGGTTTTAGAGCCAAATATCATATCCCACAAGGGGTAAACCTTGAGTACTGCGCCCTGGACCGGGTGGTTTCAGTTAGAGGGGAGGGTAGAGTTGTCATTCCGATGATCGCCTTTATAGAGGGAGGAATGACACTTCCTATGGGTAGGATCACCATAGAGTATCTGCGCAATCACAGGCTATGCCCCCATCAGTGCGCTCCCAACCTGTTCAGGGTTCTAGGGAGTGTAGACGCTCTGAACGATCAGATGAACCTAGGGCTTACTTGGCACGACGTCGTTCACCTGTACGAGTGCCGCTCTCTTGCTAGCGCGGGATATTACCTTAAGTCTCGGTCCGATGTCGTTAGGTTGATATCCTGCCTCCCTCAGTCGAACAAAGGCTTAAAGGATGATTATCTGATCGTTTCCGGGGTATGGAGCGACGGTCTTCATTGCCCAGTTAAGGAGGGAACACCAAGTGGGGTGTCTTGGGGATAGGTCCCTTAGTTTTCATATTTTCCCCCGTTTATTTTAATATTTCATCTCCTCGGACAACACTTGCCCTTGATTTGACCATATCTTCCTTCTCGGATGTTTTGCAGATAAGGATCACGTAGCTCCGAAGCTTAGCCTAGTCAACGTCCCAAGACTCAACTTCTTGCTGAGATCAGAGGTATTCATGAGCGAGGACGGACAACTACGGGCCGTCCATCTGATCTTAGATTACGAGCCCATATCTCGTATATTTCAAGACGCGGGACAGGCGATTAGAGTAGGTAGTTCCAGGCTTGCTCGAATAGGCGTATCCAAGCTTGGGTTCTTGGCTCGAAGAGAACTTCCCCCGGTTGTGTTGCCGCCTCAACGTGTTCCTTAGCAAGTGGTTGCTCTAAGAGAAGAGTCAGCCTCATCCCGCCACTCCTTAGACGCCGAGATCGTTCAATTTCGCCTCGTGGAAGAGGAAGGGGCTGCAGAAAGACCGGTAGAGGTCTCAGATTCCGAGTCCGAAAGACTATTCGTAGTCTACCACCCCCGGTTAATAATCGCTCGGCCAGAGACTAGCTCCGAGGAGGAAGAGGTTATGGATTTACAACCCGGGACCGGTTTGAAGGGCCTGATGGCCGGTCGTAGCAAGGGGCAAGGTTTGAAAGTTGCTCCTAAAGCCCAGACTGCCTTCAATCTTCCCCCTACTCTCCCTGTGATCCCCACCGACCTAGGATTGAAGGCTCTCCTAGACCTCAAGAAGAAGAGGCCCATGGAGGACCTAGAGGAAGGTGAAATGGTACCCCAAAAGGGGGCTAAGCAACAGAATAAGTCCAAGGATCCCACAGATAAAAGGGGGAAATCAGTGGAAAGTCGAGACGAAGCCGATGTACGCCGAGCGCAGCGAACATGGGCTCCTCGGTCGGAGATGGAGGGCGCCCCGATACCTTGGGATGCCACGATTTGGGGCATGCCACCTACCTTGCCGAGGCCCTGGAGCAACCTCTCCTCCTTCCACGTGATATGGAGGGCCTTAGGCGCATCCGGCAGCTGGACCTCTTCATGTCGTTGAAGAGGGACCTTGCAATGGTGAGCCGACCAATCATTTTCGTAGCCAGATGCTGATCTGCACGTTTATTCACATGTGCTCATTTCTGTAAATCTTTTATTGCATTCGTGCAGGTTACCCAATAGATTTATGTAGCCGAGGAATGGGCTAGGAACGCCCGTGATGAGGTCGCGGCTGAGACTCACGCTCGTCAAGAAGCCGAGAAAGCTCTTGGGGCCATGAAACAAGAGCACGCGGGGCTGTCTGAGAAGCTCAAGGAGGCAGTCCAAGCTCGCCACAGCGCTGAGGCTGGTCTGAAGACCACCGAGAAGCAGGCGGAGGACATGCGCCAAAAACTACACATAACTGAAATAAACCTGGCCACTGAGAGACAATCCGTTTTGGACCTGAAGACAGAGCTGCAAAAAGCCAAGGATGCAGCTTGGGTGGCCAATGAAGCAGCTGAGGCCGCGGTGAAAGCGTCTTATGAGCGCGGGGTACTTGATACAGAGGCTAGGCTGTCTGAGGAGGTGGCAGTGGTGTGCAGGGATTACTGCACCGAGTCTTGGGGGGTTGCGATGGATCGGGCAGGAGTTTCTGCAGACTTCGAGCTGAGGAGGATCGAGAATATCTTCTTCCCGGAGGATATTCGAGAAATTCCGGAGGCGGTTCCCCCTCCTGAGCAACCCCCTTCCACTGAAGTCCCTCCTCTTGGAGAGACGGAGGGAGGTGGTCTCCAGGCAACAGCCAAGCTTTCCGAGGATGCCCTTACGATTAGGGACGTGGTCGCCCAAGCCAAGGATGCTGAGCTTATGACTCAGGCGGATGTCCCCCAGTCCGAAAAGGTTGATACCAAGGATGACCCTCCACAAGCGAGGGTGTAAGCGTTGGTCTTGCGCCAAGAATGCGGCGCCTTTGTCCTTCTCTCTTTCTACCAAAAGTTTTACCATTGGAAGCCAAATGTAAATCACTCCCTATCTTTTATAAGGTTCTTTTTGAATCTATGCATGGTTTTTGTAAAATGTGTAAGATTTTAAGAAAACTTTATGTGGCACACATTTAAGTGATAAATGAAAACTCAAGTCTTAAAGATTTTATTTGTGAAAGACGTTATAGTGAATAACAATTTCTAAGTAACTTTCATTTGATATAACCTCTTTGGTTAATAAACACCTTGAAGTTACAAGTTTTAAACTCCTTGATGGAAGGAGATTATAGAACAAATCTTAATTTAAAAGGGTCCCTAATCTAGCCTATATATATAGCCTATCTCCATCAAAAGGAAATATGTAAGGTAAAGGCCATAGACTAGAAGACACCTTTTATAAACACTAGCTATCATCATATAGTGAGTCTTCTTTTCTCCAAACACTTAAACAACTATAGTCGGAGGTATGTTTATGTTTGTTTTTTTTCTGCTGCACTCTAAATTTTATCTTACATTTGGTATCAGAACCTCCTTCATGCTATGTTGTTTAGTATTTTTTCATTCATAGGTTTTTCTATGATTTGGCTAAATTTCTTATGCACATATGGATTTAAGGATATAAAGTATTTTCATTGCATATTCTTTTATGCTGGGATTAACTATGCCATCAAAATTTGGCTTTTTAACCAATGTTAGCAAACTCAGTTTTAAGAGGCATGGAATAATGTTAAGTTTTATGCTATGTATCTCGTGTATGGATCATAACATATAGTGTTGAAACTTATCACTGAAATAGCATATACCATCATTTGGGCCGGATGGCTTTAATATGGACTAGTTTTCGGATATAGGCGACTCTCTATGGAAAATTATTCCTTTTGCATTTGGCATAGGCCAAATGTCTCTATAAAAATCATGATTGGTTTTTCAAATTTAAGCTTCTCATGAAAGTGGACATTGGTCATGATAACTTCTTGCATATAGATTATTATGTTTCTTTGATAGAAATGAAACATGGTTTGGGCTAGTAGAACTTATCCTTTCTGACTTGCATATAGTGTGCAATGATTTTATAAAGTTTGTGACTATATATGAAAATTTGATCATTACATCGTTAGAATATATGATATTTTTAGTGTATTTATAGTTTCTTACACTTATCTTGTCTTTAAATATCATATTATGGTTTATTTTAATTGACATGATCAATATTAGGATTGGTTGATCTTTATGATGCCATATGAAGTAGTGAATATCAAAATGATATGGGAGTTGCCATAGCATCCTAAGCCATGATGATAATCACATCAATAAATTTTTTACAAGACTTCATTAGGAATAAAGGCATCTAAGTGGCAATTAATTCATGAAGATAATGACTTGGCCCCATAGGGAGGTTATTATTTTTATGATTTAATTAAAATAAAATGGTGAATGTTAAGATGAGGGGGTCTCCCCTGTGGAACGTCGTGGGGTGGTCCGATATGTCCATAAGACGTGGGGTAGTTCTTCCACCCATCTTCGCTTCGCGTCATCCAACCTTTTCTTTAGCCCATTGACTATGACCTTATTGACAGCTTCGGCTTGTCCATTTCCTTGGGGGTAAGCCGGAGTAGAATACTTGTTGGTGATTCCCAGATCATTACAGTATCTTCTGAAGGCTTTACTGTCAAATTGGAGGCCGTTGTCCGAGATGAGGGTGTGAGGGACTCCAAATCGAGTAATGATGTTTTTCCAGATAAATCTCTTCGCGTCTACATCCCTGATATTAGCCAAGGGCTCGGCTTCGACCCATTTGGTGAAGTAGTCTATGTCGACCAGAAGGTATTTCTTATTTCCTACTGCCTTAGGGAAAGGGCCTACGATATCTAACCCCCACTGCGCAAACGGCCAAGGACTGGAGAGGGGATTGAGGACCCCCCCCCGGCTGATGGATATTTGGGGCAAACCTTTGGCATTGATCACACTTCTTTACATATTCCTAGGCTTCTCTTTGCATGCCCGACCACCAATACCCTTGAGTAATGGCTCTGTGAGACAGAGACCTGCCTCCCGTGTGACACCCACAAATTCCCTCATGCAACTCTTTGAGTAGTAACTCTGATGCTTCAGGGTGTATGCATAGCAAATATGGTCCGGGATAGGAGCGCTTATACAACTTCTGATCCTCGGATAGCCAGAACCGAGAAGCCTTTCTCCGAACTTTTTCTGCTTCTGATTTCTCTTCTGGTAATGTGTCGTCTTTAAGAAATCTCACTATGGGATCCATCCAGCTCGGACCCATTCTGACCTGATGGATCTGGACCGCATCCTGCTTAGTTCCATCCGCTCTGTATGAATCTTCAACAAGGATGACTTGAGGTAGCCCTTGCGCCGAGGACGTGGCAAGAGTAGCCAACGAATCCGCGTGTGTATTTTTACTCCTAGAGATGTGTGATATGTCAAAGAATTCAAAATCCGGTTGTAAGCATCTGACTTGACCTAAGTACTCCTGCATTCTCTCGTCTCTGGCCTCCAACTCACCCTTCACTTGGCCCACAACCAGTCTCGAGTCTGAGAACACTTCAAGCGCCTTACCCCCCAGTTTCTGTACCATGGACATTCCTTGTAACAAAGCTTTATACTCAGCTTCATTATTTGTGGCGAAGAAACTCAACCTCAGTGATCTCTCCAGGGTAATCTTCTCAGGAGATATCAGAACTAGTCCTTCCCCGGATCCTTTTTGGTTTGTAGCGCCATCAACATACACTTTCCAGCGTGAGGGTTCTTGCACGAAGACTGAGCTAACCGATTTTCCGTCCGTGTTCTGTTCTGCTACCCCTTCTATTGGGGGTTCGGCAAACTCCGCTATCAAATCAGCAAGGACCTGGCCCTTGACAGAGGTCCGAGGCATGTATTTGACGTCAAAAGCCCCCAGAATTGTGTTCCACTTGGCGATCCTTCCCGTGTAGTCGGCGCTTCGGAGTATTGACTTGAGTGGAAGCTGAGTTAGAATGACAACTGTATGCGCTTGGAAGTAATGAGGGAGCTTTCGCGTGGCATGAACTACTGCCAAAATTGCCTTCTCCAAGGGTAAATAACGCACCTCGGCCTCATGTAATGATTTACTCACATAGTAGACTGGTCGTTGCACGCCATTATCACTTTGTATCAGTACCAAGCTTACAGCATGAGGGGCCACCGCTATGTAGGCGAACAAGACTTTGTTGGCCTCCGGGCTGGACATGATGGGTGGTCGGGATAAATATTGCTTAAGTTGTTAGAAGGCGAAGGCGCAGTCTTTGGACCATTCAAATCCTTTCCACTTGTTCATCAAGAGGTAAAATGGTCGGCATCTGTTCGCGGATCTGGAAATAAACCGATTCAAGGCTGCGATCATTCCAGCAAGCTTCTGGACCTCCTTGGGGTTCCGAGGAGGTTGCAAATTGTGAATTGCTTTGATCTGATCTGGGCTTACCTCGATTCCCCTATGAGTCACCATATAGCCTAGAAATCTGCCATACCCGACACCAAAGGAGCACTTAGAGGCGTTGAGGCGCAGTTTGTGTTTCCTTAAGATATTAAAGATGCCTTCGAGGTCTTCCACATGCGCGGACGCCACTTTACTTTTTACCACCATGTCGTCCACGTAAATCTCAATACTTTTACCCAGCTGTGGCTCAAACATTCTAGTCATCATCCTCTGGTAGGTAGATCCCGCATTCTTCAAACCAAAGGACATCACCTTGTAGTGGTAATTCCTAATAGGAGTCACAAACGCGGTTTTTTCTTGATCATCTAGGGCCAGTGGTATTTGATGATAGCCCTGGAAGGCATCTAAGAAACTCATTCGAGGGTGACCTACAGTGGCATCTACCAATTGGTCTATCCATGTCATGGGGAATGGGTCCTTTGGCATGCCTTATTTTAGTCTGAGAAGTCCACACAAACTCACCACTTTCCACTTTTCTTTTTCACCACCACAGTGTTAGCCAACCACTCAGGATAGAATACCTCCTTAATGGCCCCCGCTTGCTTGAGCTTTTTCACCTCGTCCCTGACAACGTCGGCGTGCTCTCTATATGGTCGCCGAGGAGGTTGCTTTTTGGGGGTTGCTGTTGGACTTACGTTTAAGTGGTGGCATATGAAGCTCGGATCGACCCCCGAGGTGTCATAAGCGTCCCACGCGAACACATCAACATTTTTTCTGAGGAAATTTACTAAATCTTCCTTTTCCCGGATGGGTAATTGGGACCCCACTTGAAAGAACCTCTCCGGGTCATCGCCAACGGTCATTTTTTCTAGGTCTTCACACTTTGCGTCTTCGGATGGTGCATCAACAGGCGACGCCGGGGTCTTTGATTGCTATGAGTTTTCTTTAACTTGGGCCGAGGACTCTGCCTTGGGTCGATATGAGACGGCGGCCACCAAGCAATCTCTCGCTGTAACCTGACAACCTCGAATTTCTAGAACTTGGCCCTCAGAAGGGAATTTCACCTTCTGATGCAAGGTGGAGGCAACGGCTCCTAGAGTGTGAAGCCATGGCCTGGCCACGATGGCAGTGTAGGGGGAGTAAATATCCACCATGATGAAGTCAACATCCACTATCTCCGGGCCGGTTTGCACAGGTAACCTAATCTGCCCCTTTGGCATGACTGCCTTCCCGACAAAACTCATCAAGGGGGAGTTGTAGGGCGTTAGATCTTCCGGCCTCAGTTTCAGCCCTTTATAGAGATTAAGGTACATGATCTCGGCCCCACTTTCGCCATCCACCATTACCCGTTTCACGTCGTAACCCCCAATCCGGAGAGTGATCACCAAGGCATCGTCGTGGGGCTGTATGGTTCCACTTTTGTCTTCTTCAGAGAAGCCCAGGACTGGATGGGGATGTACTTTGGGTCTTTTCGGCCCTGGGCCAGAGTCATCGGGGGGTAGCCGAGTTACAGACATTACCCTAGAAGGGCATGAACCCGTCCTCCCCGGAGAAGCAAAGATTACGTTTATCGTTCCTATAGGTGGTTTTAAGGAAATGTCTCTCCGGGGCTCTTGGTTTGCCTGGCCTTGATGACCACTAGAAGGGTGCAAAAGGTGCCATAGTCTCCCCTCTCGGACCAATTGATCCAGATGGTTCCAAAGGTTCCTATAGTCTTCTGTAGTATGTCCGTGGTCTCGGTGGTACTGACAATACAGACTTTGGTTGCGCTTCATGGAGTCTCCAGCCATCTTATTCGGCCACTTGAAGAATGACTCATTCTTGTTTTTCTCCAAAATTTGATGTACTGGTTCTCTGAAGACGGCATTAACTGTCTGCATGTTGGCTGACCCTGACTGCCCTGCGAAATCTCTCATTGAAGGGTTGTTATTGTAACGGTCCGACCTGAAATCCCCCCTCTTTTGGGGGATAGCCTTTTCCTTTCCTTTCCCCTACAGCTGGTCCTCTTCCATTCTTTTGTATTTGTCGATTCGGTCCATAAGTTGACGTGCGTTGGTGACAGGTTTGCCGGTTAAGGATTTCCTCAAGTCGTGCTCGGTCGGGAGACCACTTTTAAAAGTGCTGATGGCGACGTCTTCAAATATCCTAAATTATGCTTGGTTTATGGCTTCAAGATGAAGCTGAAGTTCTTTGATATGACATTTGATTTTAGTTCTAATGGCACAGTACCTATTGAATGCATACTTTTGAAATTTGTAGAATGTACACATTTAGAAGGTGTCTTATCTTTGTGATAAATATTGCCTATAGAGTGGTTTATTTAGAAGCTTTCTTTGAGCACTACGGGTCCTAAGCTGGACGGGAAGACTTTGCACATCAATGCTTCGTTCGCGGAGTGGACAACCATCCTCTGATTAAACTGGCTTACATGCTCTACGGGGTCCGACCGACCATTGTAAAGGGTGAACGTAGGCTGATGGAACCGCCGCGGTAACCTAGCCCCTTCTATTTTGCGCGTGAAGGGTGACTTAGAAATCTGATCCAGAACCCTACTCATGGCATCACTACCCATGCCCCTACTAGATGAGCCCTTACGTTTTCGTCTGTGATGGTACTCATTTTCATAAGAGAAGGTCTCACTGGGGGGAGTTCTCGATCGCAGCCTGTAATCGCCATCCTCTTCGTCATTAGAAGGTGTGCCAGAGCTAGAAGGGGATCGTTTCCGCTGTGCGTGGCGCAGTTTCCTTTTCAAGTCATCAATCTCCTTCTGCATGGCTTGATGGTTGTTTTGTCTCTGGGATATGCGACTGCCCACCTGGGAATGGCTTCTGCTCGTCTGGGTGGTGTTCACACTCCCCTCTCGATTCTTTTCATTTTCCCGATTATGTTCATGTTCATGGCCAGGAAGGTTACTCCGTAGCTGGGACCCCACGGTTTCGGACCGTTGGGGACCCGCTTGGTGCGAACACTCTTGGTGTGGACCTGATCCCACCATGTTCAACTGTTGTACCCACTAGCGCACAAGCCCTTCCCATAAACGGCACCAATTGTAGGGGCACGATTTGGGGCCCAATCCCAGAATGTATGGGATATTGGCCCAACGAGCCCAGAACAATAAATTTGTAGAGAGTGGGTTGAAAAGCTTGGCTTTAATGAGTCAGACAATGAACCAATAGATTTTTTATATATTAAAAGGGGGAAATAAGAGACATTTACTAAAGGAGGAGAGTCCTCTGCCAAGTCCGAGGAGGCTTGGTTACCTAAATACAATTCTTAAAACTTCTTACAAGTCTGATTTTAGATCGCTATTGTGTCTCCTCCCCCTTCCTTCCAGGGGTCTCTTGCATTATATACCCTCTTCCCAGCGATCTTGGCCCTCCACTTGTCAATCATCCCCACCAATACTTGAATGGCTGTCCCATCAGGCGCTCCTTCCAGCTCTCTATGAGTTGCAGTTGCCAAGGAAACACTGTTCTGGGGTCTTCTCCACATAAATACGACCAGAAATGTAGCTCCAACGCATTTAATGCGGTGGTGACATCTTTTCTTTAGATATTTCTGGAATCTCCTTCATCCTTGCGCGTCTAGGATACGTGTCTTTACTAACGGGGTCCTCTGAAGAGCTCCCTGGATTGCTGAGATACGTGTTTGAGTTGCATTTATGGTGTCCTCGGACTTGCTTGTCCTCGGACTGATCTCTTGTCGTCACATTGCTTGTAAAGTCTCATGCCTGAATTATTCAAACTCATTGGTTCCTCCTCGGACTGTCCTCAGGCTGACCATCTCCTCGGACAGGCCCAAGGCCCACAATTGTATTTGGGCCCTTTGACCCTACAGCGGTGATTGAACTTTAGATCTCTTATTCAACCATCAGAGACTTTACCAATTGAGCTAATTGGAACTCACAAATTGTCATCCTACTTAAATTGACTATTAATAAATAAGATACATTTTTTGTTTGGCTTTTATGATGAGTCTTATCCCATGATTTAGGTTTCAAATTTTCTGGAATCCCACAATCTTTGCGAAAAAGCATATTGTTTTCAATGAAAAAAGAAAAAGAAAAAGAAAAAGAATATTTTTATACCAAAACATTTTAGGATCTTTCTAAAGTTCTTATAATAACTACCAGTGTTATTAATTCCGTACCAGACCACTGATTAAACCAAAATAACCGTGTTTTTTTTAGAGAGTTTTCAACCTATGACGTCCACTTTTGATGATAGTTTTTTATCATCAAACCAAGACACTAATTAGTTTTTGGTGTAGGCAGTGATTGAATTTAGATCTCTTATTTAATCATCAGAGATTTTACCAGTTGAGTTAACTGAAACCCACAAAATAAATGTGTTATATTACATTAGACCGAATGATATGAAGTGTTTTACCAGTTATATAGTCCATCATATCAACCCATAGAAAACTATAAAGACCAAGTTATAAATTGTCTGACCTCAACTTGAAATAGAAAATCAACTTGGTGACAAAAGCTATCAAACTTCTGATACAGATAAAGCCACTTTTGGGGTGTTTTTGGTTTATTACTCAAACCTAACAACTAGCTTAGTCTTTACACGTAGTCCCTCCCTGTGCAGAAGTGAATTGTCACTGCATTTCCTACTAAACAATGATATTTTTATCTATTTTGGTATAATCTTGGATTTAACAATGAAAATAAAAATTTTTATTAGCTAATTTTACTTTATTTTAGTTCATTTTTGTAATTAAATATACTTAATTAATTATTAATAAACCTATGATCTAACCATTAGACCACTTGTTGAACAAATGAATCAGTGAACTACTCTTTTAACTGGGTCATTCTTCAGTACGATTTTGATAACCACGACAACTATCCTATAAAATTCCCAAAATCTCATTCACCAATTTTGAAATAAGTGAATCAAAATTATTAGTAGTTAAACAAGTATTGATGGTCACGATGTATGTTATTTTATAATGAATAGATAGGATTTTAGTATCTCTATAATATTCTATTAAAAAAACACTAATCCTACCTAAGCCTTCCTAATACTATCTCTTAAAATAATTTCAAAAACGACAAAGTTCATGACCTTATCACTGCATATATTGATACAAAGGTAAAGTTAAACATATCAATTATTTTGACTAATGATACATGAGGATGTGACTGTCCAATTCCTTAATTAATCGAACAACAGTTAACTATGAATAAGATAGTAATTTTTGAGTGATTAAAATAATATTAATTTAGTTAATGAAAGGAACATCAATGGTTCCACCATTCCACAACCACCGTTAATTACAAAATGAATAAATTATAACGTGTATCACATCCAGCAATCTTATCAAGGCAATAATGCATCTCTTCCAACTGAATTTTAAATTTAGATGACAAAGTTGTTGGTGCACATCTTTTTCTGATACCCTTTTGGGCAACATCAAAGATAAGGATACCAAAATATTGTTTATTAACACGTCAAGCTAAGCCAATGCCTTTATGAATATAATAAAAATTAAAAATATATTAAAAGTTTTGTACCCTAATTGCTACTTTTAAGATAGCTGAAGGGGCACCAACTTTTGTACAGAGTAAAAATATTTAGAAGTTTAGGAGAGAAAGAGTTTACTAGTGCATTTGTTTTAGGTGAAAATAGTTAATTTATTTTAATTATTTCATAAAAAAATAGGACAACAAAAACGTTGGAGATTCAAATCCGTTCTCTCCGAACTATTAAATTATTAATTTTTGTTTTTGGTTAAAAAAAGTAATTGTTCATAAAGCTGCACGAAACTAACAAAACGCCATTCGTTTTTGGAGATTCAAATAAAAAATTGTTCATTTTTCTTTCGGTTACACACTAAGCATTGTTGGCACTTTCACAAAATAATAATAACAATAGTGGTAAGAAGAAAGCTTTATTGGAGAATTACAACCATATACTTGGGTTGGGTTAATATAGTTCATTATATGGACAAACCCATTTTCATACATACGAACACATGCACATTTATGTACTACATGATTTAGATGACAATGTACAATTGTACACAATGGAGCCCAGCCAAAGGTCTTGATCGAGATTCAATTAAGCAACAACGGCTGTGATCGCCAGAATGGACTCGATTTCGCTTTTAGAACGGCTGATCCTTTGATCACCACCATCCATTCCGTGGACCCATATTTCCGGAATTACTTGAGCCAGGTTGTTGACATTCTCCAATGCATAATCGGCTTCTTTGCTTTTCACTGTCTTCCCAACCTAAACCAAATAATAAAAAAAATGTGCAATAATGAGAATTGTTTTTTCTATAGTATACAAAGATTATTGTAATAGATTATATGGGTTATGACGTGTCATCATTGTGTTCACGTTGTGGGATACACATAGATTCACGAAATCTTTATATTATTTGCAAATTTTCAAGGAGTAGACTTCCTAGTCACCACCATTTAAACTACCCTATGTTCTTCCCATAATAAATTTCTTTTAAAAAAAACCCCTATATTTAGGTGTAAAACTTTGCTTTTTCTTGATAGGCCAACGATTATTTTTGTTGTTTGGCAAAGCAATAATGGGAAACAACTATTCATTCACATAATTTTTAACAATTTATTTAGGTGATAACTTCTGATAAGAACTAATCCGACTAATTGGTATGGTGAATCAATGACATGATACCTAGAGATGTTCAAGTCTTTAATTAGGTCGGTTAAGCATATGGCCTGATCAGATCCAATCAAATTTGATAAGTTCTTTGTAATCCATTTAACTTGAAGATGTTCGTGTTATAAAAGTGATTATGAAGAAAATTGTAAAGAGAAAGTCTATAAAGTATAAACATAACAAAACTTTATAACATTTTGCTGTAAACGAATTATTTATACTTTTATTTTTATTAAACTCAATTTTCTTTTATAATTCATCATGTAGGTATAATTCTCCATGTTGGAATATTAACTCCATAAATATACTACTGTGATGATTTAGGAATTTTATCATTGAAATTTTTCATAAAATAATATTGAGCTCTTTCAAACCTACACCAATCAAGTTTCAATCTAAGTTTAATAAATTTGATTGGAGTCACATCAGTATTAGGTCATGAAATCACTTTGATTATATGCATTATTGTACTGTCTGAAAATTCTTAATCAAAATAGGTAATGTCCGAAAATTCATGTGTCATTCAACTTAACAATTTTCTTGGACGTTTCAAATAAGACAATATGTGAACGTGAGACACACTAGAGCGTGTGTGTCGGTGCATGCTAACAACTTAATCAACAAAGATGAGAAACTAATTACCAGAACAGTTCGGAGACCCAAAGCTTTCCCAGCAGCGACGTTCTTGACGTTGTCGTCGAGGAACAACTGCACAGAAAACAAAGAAAACGACACGCGTTTTCAATTTTAATAAACAATTCTAAACGAAATGAAAAAACATTGAGAAATTATACTCTGTTTCGCGGGCGTACCGTTCTACGAGGATCAACGTCCGCAACATCAAGCGCGATTTTCATGGCGTCCATCGACGGCTTGAGAAGCACGGGGAACTCATCGGGTCGGGTCGAATTAGGCAGGTTCGGGTTCATGGTCTCGAAACTTAGGATTTGCTCAAAGCAATCCTTTAAACCAAGCCGATCCAACACCTTAACCGCGTGGGTCCTGTCCGAATTCGTGAAAATCTGAAACAAATTCAAACATAACTTAGTACTAGTACTATGATTCGGTCAAACATTTTATTTGGGACTTCGAGACAATTGTAGTTAAGGTTTTGGGCTTACGATTTTTCTTTGAGTAATGCTACGAAAGAGGTTGCGTAGCTGAGAATCTGGCTTGATCAAATCGTACGGTAATCTTCCGTGTACGAAACTGTGATGAAAAAGAAAAAAACGAAAATGAACAAAATTTAATTAGAAAGTTTCTATTTTAATTAAGGGAAGCATTTGATTTGATGGTATAGTATTAGTGTGTTTTAAAAAGTGAAAATTAGTGGGATAATGCTCTGCTCTCACCTGTGATAATCATCGGCATCGATGTCATAGCCTAATGCCTGTGACAAATTTAGTCAAATACAGAAATTAATCAGAAGATTATCAAAATAGTTAATGTTTTTAATTATAAAATGTTCACGTTTTTGGAGAGTTTGATAAAGAATGAATTCATACCCTCAAACCAGCGAGGGAGCTGCCGTATTTTTTGAAAAGCTCAACACGGAGAGTTGAGGCCTTGCTTTTTGGGAATCCACGTTTCTCAACAAGAAAATCTGCAAGAAGTAACCAAAAATATATAATCATTACCCAATATACATATATAAAAACTTGATTTTTAATAGTGTTAATTACTTAATTTGGTAAAAAATTTCAGTTTCTTTCACACACCATCGATGTTTTTCCTGAGTGATTCGGAAATTCCAACTTTGGAAGAGTACAAAGTGTCATCCAAATCTGTGTTCAACAAACAAAGCCAACACAATCAGAGCCCATTTCAAAGAGGGAAAAAAAAATATGAGAGAAAAAAAAGTAAGACGGAAATGAAATAAGTTACCAAAGATAAGGCAGTTAAAAGGAGAAACAGAATCAAGAAGGGATTTGCTGCAGGAATCCATGGCTAAGCTGAAATGGGAATTGGAAATGAAAGCAAATTTGAGAGCTAAAAAGCAAAGCAAAAATTATATTGAGGAAAGAGCAACAACAACAACAGAGAAGTACAGGTACTTGTGCTTTGAGATTGAGAAGGTGGGTCTATATATTTATAGGGATAGGTGCACACGCATTGACATTAGGACAAGGTATACACGTGGACGGTTGGATAGAGATGTGCTGACTCAGACGTTTGTGTTAGGATTAGGAACCGAGTAGGATGTGGGCCCCACGCGCCAGAGACGAAAACAGGTGCGAAATTGCGAAATCTTTTTTTTTTGATTGGAAGATAATACCCCTGCCTGGTCTAATTATTGGGACAGGTGTTCCACTTGTACCCAATCTTGTTGGAGCTTCGGAGTTGGGATTTACAAGATTGAGGAAGTGACATAAGAATCAACTTTGTTACACGTACCGTAAAATTTGGAAAATACTGATCATACAACGTGAGAAACGAGTATGAGTGAACCACTTGGGTAACAAAAACAAAGCTTGGTGCATGGATTACTTCTTTCTTGGATTTGCAGCAACCACAAGTTCTCCTACTTGTGACTTTGAGACTCCTCTCAAAGGTTTTGGATCTCCTTAAATGTTCTTTATGCAACAATTGAAACAACCATCAAGTCCTTGATGTGAATCTTGATCTTGATAGCTCTATGTGTGTGTTTGAAGGTACAAACCTCTTAGATCTCACAAAAGACTCAACACACAACTCAAAAAAGACTTCTAAAACGTAGCTAGGCTTTTTTCCTTTTATACTAGGAGTGAAACACTTAACCCTATACGTCATATGGGCTTGGGCTGTGTTTCAAAATACTGCAGAAAATTTCTGATTTGCGATTCTCGATCGAGTGAGTCTATCTTCGATTGATCGAGGCTTGCAGAATTGAATAGTAATTTCTTGCAATTACTCAATTCCAAACTAACATTAAAACAAACTTTGAGCAAGTCTAAACCTAGACTAAATGTTTTGATCATGGTATATATATTAAAGTGAGACTATTGCACCAAGACTATTGAGTAGTTCATGCCTGGAAAGTAGAGCACTCAGTAGTTCAGTGCTGGGAAATGGAAATTACTAGAAAGTTGAATGAAAAAGAAGGTAGTAAAAAAAAAATATAAAAAATAAAAAGGAAGAAGCGTTGATTTGCTACTGGCTAAAGTGTTTGGAAAAGAAATTTGAGGCTTGAAAGGAAACATGAACAAGTGGGGCCAATCGATTTCCTTTGTGGGGGCTAGCTCATAAAAAAAAGGCATTGAATCACATTTGAGTAAAATAGAACCGAATGCGAGAACGTGGCAAAAGCTCCGAGTAGCTTAGAAACTACGAGAGTTTTATGGCATGTGAAAGGCGTGGTAGTTTCAAAAAAAAAAAAATCATTTACCAAAGCCCGGACATATATATAATGAAGGTTAATGAGAGGCTAAGGGCTAAGTTGTCCTTGGCCACCAGTCAACACTAATTAATGTATTTATATATAAAAAAACACTAAATAATGTAAGATTCCAGGACTCTTTCACTAAACGTACCATAAATTTCCAGACAAAAATTCTAGGAGTCTAGGACCAAAAAAAAAAAAAAAACCACAAGAGTTTTGGTATAATTGTCCACGTGAAAAATTATGAATAGTAAAAAAAAGTGATGGATTCATGTAAAGTGACAAGAATCTAATAACAATCTATTATATAAGATAGTTATGGTAATAATTATGATTTTTTATGTGATACCCTTTTTTAATACAAGATATATAAAGATTCTACTCTAATTTAATCTAAGCGTATATCTGTATGAAGTTTTTTCGGGATTTAAATCCTGACGCTTATCCCTCACACCTCACAACCTCACAAGCACTTATACTTGTAGAGTGACTATAATGCCAAAGATACATGATGATAGATTTTTTATGTGATATTAGAATTACTTATAAAGGAAAAAAAAAAAAAAACTTACTAAAGTCACACTTTTATATTTCTTAAAATATGTCTGATAATTAGACTAAAAAAAGTTTGATAATCATTCAATATATATATGGTTGGTAAGTTGATATATTATGAAATTTCTTCTCTCTTTTTTTTCACTTTAATTTCTTTAGGTTGTCCGAAAATTCCTTTTTATGGAGTATATTTTTTCTTCTTATACCACTCTTAACGGTTCGGAATTATTTTTAAAAATGAAAGCACAGAATTCCTCATGTTCCACGCCAAACATGAATCACGTGCAAGATTGATAACTTTAATTGATTATGAAAAGATTTTAAATTGTGATACAACACCATTTTACTACTGGATGTGGTGATGGGTTGTGGCCCTTGTGGGTCTTGTGGAACCTACCACAACTAATAATGCAAGATCTATTGCTTTTCAAAAATATTTATTGTTACCATCGAGTACTCTTGGGTTGATAGTCACTTCACAAATATAAGTGTTTTTGGAATGTGGAGGCTAACTGCTGAATTCAAGTCTCAAAAAACGAGTTTCACACACAAACACTTAAATATGCTAGAGTAGAATTTTATCTTAGCTAAAAAATAAAATAAAAATTTATTGGTTGCTTATAGCATGAGAGAGAGAGAGAGAGAGAGAGAGAGAGAGAGAGAGAGATGTGAAATAATATGGTCTGCCTAGATTTGTGACTGGAGTCTGGTTCAACCCATTGAAAGTTGAAACAAATTTCATAGGGCATGTTTTTATTCTAGTCGTACCTACAAAATATCTAATGGGCGCTATAGGTCCAAATATTGGGACTATTTCATACAAAACAATGGCATATGGCTGGATTAGACATGGCAAAACGGGTTAGAAAATTCTGACCCGACTTGAAAAATACCTAACCCGTTTCCGATTTTTTGATCCGAAACAAAAACGGGTTGACCTGGGACCCGACCTGTGTTTTTTGCGGGTCAACCCGACCCGTCCTGAACCGGAACCATTTTTTAAAACTTTTTTTTTTGGGTAAAAATAAAATAAAATAAAGACAATATTGGTTTAATTGTTTGTTGTGAGCTTTAAGGAAACAATTGAGACATTTACATAATTGCATGCAAATTAATTGAAAGATGAATGGTTAAGTATTCTGTAATGAATAAAGATTTTTAGATATCAAATAGCAAAGTACATGCCAAGATAATTTGGTTACAGTAGAGTTAAAAACATAGATTTAAAATTGTAGACATGTGTGAGAAACATTCACAAGTGTGAAAATGGTGAAGCCAAAATATCAAATTAGCATAAATTATGAATGCTTAGACCTTTTTTTTTAACAATTTATGTAAAAAATAAATGGCTTTTCAAAATAAATTATGATATTTCCTAGAGTGTGTGTTGCTTAACAATGATATTATATTCATAAAAGAGACCATGTATAAATAAGTAAACAATCAAACTTTAATATATATTTCAATTGAAATAGAGTGCCAACCACAATTGATAATGATTATAAAATTAATTTTCAAGATTGTAAATTTTTTATATGTTTTTATTCTTTGTCAAATGAGTTATCCAATAAGTCATTTGTAATTTTGTTTTATATTTTGGGATGTTGATATTGTGTAGAAATAAAACTTGTGTATTTGTTTTACTTATCTTTGTGTTATTTTGTTTTAGATAGCAATGTTAGGATTTGTATAATTTTAAAATTATTGAATAAGTATTAATAAGTTTAACTGAGTTCATTCTTGATATAAGTGGTGAATTCAAAGTAATACATTTTACATCAAGTAATTTGTTGCATGACTTCTGGAAATTGCTATGCATGCGCAAGATCAAGCCTGTGTACACATGTAGAAAGCTGCGTGCGCATGCTGATTCATGCGTGCACATAGTGAGGGTTTCCTTTTATTAGGGGTGGCAATTCGTGTTCGCGTGTCGGGTTCATGTCGTGTCAACTTATGAGTATCCGACTATATAGGTCAACACTAACCCGACCTGTTTATTAAATGGGTCAAGATTCTTCAACTCTAACACGACTCATTTATTAAACCGGTCAGTCGTGTCGACCTGTTTATCAGATTTTATCAAAATGAAAAAAAATAAACTATGAAAAAACAAACAAATAAATATTTTTAATATATAATTCAAAACTAACGAGTAACTGCATCACAAATAATCATTCAAAACTAAAGCATATCCCAATATCATAAATAATCAATCACAATATGTCAAAGAAAATAAACCACAATAACTAATAAGTGTATATACCTAGAGTTTGAATGGTATATTAGTAAAATGTCATTTAATTAAATGGGTCAGATGGATCAAACAGGTTCTATGTGTTGAACACTAACCCAACCCATTTATTAAACGGGTCAGTCATGTCAATCTAAGTATTACACGAACCCATTAAGGCTCAACCCATAACTTGCTAATTTTGTGTCATGTCGTGTCGGGTTCGCGGGTCGTGTCCAATTTTGCTACCCCTACCTTTGATCTTATTTTTCAAAAATTGATTTATTTGCTCATTAAAAGTTATATTTTTTCATTTTAACACTTCTCAAGTCAATTTAACTTTTGATTGGGTCCTAAACCAAACCTGGGTCTTAGAATTTAGCATCATTGGGGAACGGGGGTTTGAGTTGTAAGGGGTATAAAATACGGTGTCTACACCTATACTTTCAAACTATACATGTTTGGGAAAGCATTACTTTCAATTTTTTTTTATTCTCTCTATATTCTATAATAGAATGTATTCTAAGATGATGGAAGCTAATTCCATTTGATGTATTTTTCTTTTTTGATCGGAGATGTATTGTTATTCAATTTGTAATAAAAGAAAGAAATTAATGTATAAGATTGTTAGAAAATGAGAGAAACTTCTTATACATAAATTTCAAACTTTTGTTACAAATTGAAAAACAATACATATTCGATAATAAAAAAAATACATCAAATGGAATCAACTTCCATCATCTTAAAATGCATTCTAACATTGAAAATAACAAATGTCGCATTTTTCGTTTCCAACATATGTTTAGCAACATATTTTCTTAGACTTGATAGTCCACCACTTTAAGTTGGCAAGGAATTCTTCTTCTCCTTCTTTTTCTTCTTCTTCTTCTTCTTCTTCTTCTTCTTCTCTCTCTCTCTCTCTCTCTCTCTCTCTCTCATATAATATCGTTTCCTTTTTATATTGGTTTTTTTGTTTAGTTTTCTAATGTTTTAATTGAGTTCGCCCATGGAGGCCAACTTCCAACTTTTGCTGGCTTTTATGGTCCTTACATATGTTTTTTAAAGAATTTTTTTTTTCAATCTATTTATATTGCTAAACTTATGTTGGAAATCAAAAACACAACATTTGATGTTTTCAATGATAGGATGTGTTTAATTAAGATGATGGAAGCTAATTCCATTTGATGAATTTTTAATTTTTATTGGGGATATATTGTTATTCAATATGAAACTATTTAAATATGAGAATAAAAAAAAAGAGAAGAAGGGAATGATCAAATAATTCCTTACCACCTTAAAGCAGCAGACTAGCAAGTTTGAGAAAAATGAATATAAAACTCTTTCGCAACAAGTTGTTAAAAAGATGTTTGAAACCATAAACATGGTATTTGTTGTTTTAGAATATAACGCTTCCAGTACCTGCCCCATGGCGTCTATAGCAGAAAATATTGCACACTACCCAATAGACATTCCCAAGGCAACCACAAACACGACATTTGTAATTTTAGAGAATAATGCTTTCGATATCTACCGCACGACATCTATTGCAAAAAATGTAGCACATCACCCAATGGATATTCCTAAAGCGATTAATATGAATTTAATGGAACTACACACCCTAAAAGTAGTACTCGTAAATCTTGATAGACGAGGTTCATCTTCATGTGTTGGATCTTTTGTTTGGTTTTGCTAGGCCAAGAATATTGGCACTATCGTTAAAATTATTGTTGATACGGCTGTAATTTTGTTTGCAATTGATTGCTTAAAAAGGAACTAGCCCCTAATGTTATGGTTAAGGTTGTTGACCATGACAAGATGAGAAATTCGAACATAATTTTTTTATAAAATTATTAGCTGACTTTTTAAAGGTGATTAGGATATTGGCACTATTGAGATGGAAGTTCTTTTTGAATTGGGTAATGAATATAAAAAAAAATTTATATTTTATAAATGATAAACATCTTGTTTTATAATAGGGAAAAGTTAATGAATACCTTAAAGGCATTGTTTTAGAAAATATTTTTTAAAATTTTTTATTTGAAAAGAAAAAAAAAACCACAAAAAATAGTTATTTAGGTCCAAATTTATCATGCAATAGAGTTGAATATAAAATAAGTACTAACTTTGATAACTAGTTGGCCATAGCACAGAGGCTGCCGCTAAAAGTATGGTAATGAAGTGGGAATAACTCCGTGGTCAATATCTAGACTAAATTCTATCTCTATAGTATATGCAATGACATAGACACCTAGGAAAAAGGCTGTCAATGGACCCGATTTTGGGGTGCTGTATTAGTGGAGTCATAAACTATCGCCAATGCGCTCAAGTCAACAAAAATGAGAAACCGTGATATAAAGAGCATTATTCCCCTTTGACAATAATCAACAAAGAATATGGTTACTATGAAACATACAAAGTCAAATATAAACGGAATCCCGATAGAAATAATTCATGATTCCAGCTTGTTGCAATACGCTTAGTTCTACCCTAGCTTGTTGTAATGCCTTTCAAACTATACATGTCTCTGGGAAAGCATTGCATTCAATTTTCATCAAATGGAATCAGCTTCCATCATCTTACTTAAAATACATTCTATCATTGAAAACATCAAATGCCACATATTTTGTTTCCAATATATGTTTGGCAACATATTGCTCAGTATGTTGCTAAACATATGTTGGAAACAAAAAACACAATATTGATATTTTCAATGATAGAATGTATTTTAATTAAGATGATGGAAGCTAATTCCATTTTATGAATTTCTAGTTTTATTTTTATTGGAGATGTATTGTTATTCAATCTGTAACTAAGTAAATTTGTGAACTTTATTGAAAGAAAACTAGCCACTTTCGACTAAAAGAATAGAATGAAGGTGGAGGAACATCCTCTCACCACATTTCTGAACCTCTAACATGTCTAGCATGTTTAGTTAGGTTACAAGCTACATAATTGCATAATCTACAAGAATGAGAAAATGAGATACAGTTAAAGTCATCTATAGTAAGTTTTACTGATTCCAAGAGATGACCAAAAGAGGCCAGAGACTCGCCTTCCATTTTTAAAGCATTTATAACTACTCGAGACTTGGGAGTCACCTTCCAAGATAAGAGCTGAGAAGCCGAGGTCCTAGGCAAGTTGAATAGCTCGTACCACTGCTAGGGCTTCCACATTGTCAGAATTGGGGGGAAGGTGAATTTTTTCCGAGCGTGATACCTTGACTCTGCCCCTGCTATCCCGGACAACAATTCCAATGCCTACTATATTTGAATCTCTAAAGATTGCACCATCGAAATTTGCCTTCAAAAATGGAACTAGTCAACTAGGGGTGGTTGCCAGCAAACACGAGCCGGTGGTGTAGTCTGCTGCTGTATCGGCGGTCTTGAATTATTCCGGACAAAGTCTTGCAGTGCCTGGGAAGCTGATGGGATGACTTGGGAGATTGGGTACTCGCTGGGGCCTGTACGTATCTGGTTTCTACGGTACCAAACAGTCCAAACCAACATGGAGAATAATTCCATAATCTTTTCCCTCCTCTTTAACGTAGAGAAAAAAATCCAGAAAATTATTGAAATGTCGGTTGTGGCGAAAAGACCAGGTTGAGGAAGAGTCCCACACGGGTGAGAGAGCTGGACAGTTCCAGAGGGCGTCTAGAACACCCTCAGAAGAATTATCACAGTATTCACAGTTATCCTCCAAAAGAATTCGACCTCGACACAAACTCTTCTTTGTTGGGATGGCCTCTTTACATGCACGCCAAAGGAAGTTTCTCACTTTATTTGGTACCCGAAGTCCCCAAATATCTTTCCAATGTTGCTGCTGCTCACGCTGAAAAAAGGAAAAAGAAAAAAAGTTTGCCCTTGCCCATTGCTTTTTTGAACTTGTTTTTCATTATTTTCGGTATGTGGCCAAGAGTCAAGTTGATTTCATGTTACTACTCTCCTTTCTAAAGATGAATTTTCTAGGAATTTATGGTACCGAGCACCAGTTTAAATTGTTGCTAGCTGAGCTTTGATGTTTGTAAATTGTAAGCAACCCTTCTCTTTCTTTCTCTCAAACTCGGCCTAAAAAAAAAAAAAATTAACTTCTCCAGTCCTCCTCTATCTGAAGATTCTAAACCTCTCATAAAAGACAACAAAAATCACCGTCATGTTTCTATTAAAAAAAAAAATCATCATCATGATGCTACTATTAACTCCAACAAACAAAGCTTGGCAGTCCGAAATTTTCCTAACGTACCAAAAATCAACAACGACGTGGAAAGAAGAAGTTCACTAAGCTACGAATCTTGCTCGAATTTCTTTCCAAAATCGAATTCAACCACTCTAGCTACTTCCCTCATCTATCAGTGTGAGGAAGGAAAAGTTTGAATGAGTTGGGTGTTAGGGAGTGTTTGCATTCTTTTGTATTTTTGTACATGTATATAAAATGATTGGAATGGCCACATCGGCCAGCAAAGAAATTAAAAAAAAAAAAAAAAACCCCTCTTAAGGGCAGTGGCGGCGCCACGTATAGGTCAGGGTGTTCCTAGGAACACCCTGACCTGAAAAAAATTAAAAAAAAAAAATTTATATTTAATCCATATTAGGAACACCCTCAATCACAAAATTAGGAACACCCTTAATCACAAAATTAAGAACACCCTCAAATTAAAAAAAAAAAAAAAAACCCAAAAAAAAAAAATTTTTGAAATAAAATCTGAAAAAAAAAAAAAATTTGGTAATAGAGCCAAGCCCACTGCCCACGGCAAGCCCAACATAATACGGAGGAGCCAAGCCCAACATAATACGGAGGTAGCAAACCCATGGATTCTCACCCAAAAAAAAAAAAAAAACCAGTACAGAGCAAATCAGAAATCAAATCACGGTCACGTCGTTGGCAGAGAAAACCAAACCTCAATACAAACCAAACCCCATTACCCAATACTGCAATACAGAGGTGTTTATCAAAAAAAAAAAAAAAAAAACCCAATACAGAGCAAACCAAACCCCAGACCCAGAGCAAACCAAACCCACGGTGAGACGGTCACGTCGCTCGCAGGCGCAGCTCGCTCCGTCGCTCGTCGTCCTCGTCTAGTCGTCGTCGCTCGCTCGCCCCTCGTCGTCGCTCGTCGCTTGCCCCTCGTCGTCGCTCGTCGCTTACCCCTCGTCGCAGATCGTAGATCGCAGATCGCAGATCGGTCTCGGCTGCTCCGGTGCTCAGCCTCAAGGTATTTCTCTCTCTTTTTCTCTCTGACTCTCTCTCAGTCTCTCAGTCTCTCAGTCTCTCTCTCTCTCTCTCTCTCTCTGAAATGAAAAATATGAAATGAAAAATATGAATGTCTGATGTCTCTCTCTCTCTTTATTCTAGTCTAAGTTGTCTGATACAGTAACTTTCTCTCTCTCTTTTGAACTGTAAGAGTTTGATTGGCTACCGAATCTTTACTCTCTCTCTTTTTTTTTTTTTTTTAAGAACCAATCTTTACTTTATTTTGCTTTTTGCTTGTTTTTTTGGCTTTATCTTATCCGTTGCTGTTGCCTGTTGGAGTATTGGTCAGTGACTTAGCGTGTGTTGGTGTTGTTGTTGGTGAGATATTGATTATCTTTTAGTTTAATGTGTATTGTGATTGTGAAATTTTCTGATTGGCAGGTTGTGATTGGGGGATGGCTTGTGCTTTTCTGTTGAATGGGGGTGGGGGTAGATGGGCTGATGGGCACATGGGGCCGGGTAGTAAATAATAATTAAAGCAGTGTAATGTGCTGCACATTACACTATTTAAATTATTATGCTGCACATGGGATGTATAATGTTTGGCTCTTTTAGTGTAATGTGCACAAGGGACTAAACAATATAACAGATTAAAGCAATATAATTAATGACAAACAAATTAAAGTAATACAGTTTATTGTTACGCTAAACAACAATAATTAAAGCAGTATAATTAACCAATACATTATAAAAGACAAATAAATTAAATTATGTTAGGATAAATAATAATTAATAATTTTATAATTAATGAAATAATAATATAACAAATTATAGTTTATAAAAGACAAACAAATTAATGAAACAACTAAACAACAATAATTATTAATTTTATTAATATTTCAAATAAACTTATAGTTTATTCTTTATTCTTTTGCTAGAATTATGGACAAATATTTGATAAGAAAACCACGTACCCAAGATTCAGCTCCTGCGAAAGATTCATCTTCATCTTCTAAGCGAATTCGTGTTGATTTTAACTTAGAGAATCTTCCTTCAGATCTTGGGCTACGAGAAAAAATATCATCTTATCATCCTAATTATCATGATGAAACAAGAAGATATTATTTAACAAAAGGCCCTTGTCAACCTGTTTTACACAGTGATGATTACCCTATATCTTATTTTTCTGGAAAGCCCCGTTGATTTATATCCAAATGGTATAAAAATAGATACTGGTTGGAATATAGTATAGACAAGGATGCAGTATTTTGTTTTTATTGCTACCTATTTGGGCAAGATGTTGGTAAGTAAGGAGGAGGTGACACTTTTGTAACGAAGGGATTCAAACTTTGGAATCAGAAAGATAAGTTAAATTCCCATGTTGGAGGAGTTAATAGTGCTCATAATCAAGCTGTCCAGAAGAGTGAAGATCTATTGAAGGAAAAGCAACACATTCAAAGTGTTTTTGTTAAGCAATCAAATCAAGATAAAATTGAATATCGGGTTCAATTAAATGCAATAGTTGATTGCATAAGATTCCTTTTATGCCGGGGATTAGCTTTTCGTGGTCACGATGAATCTCAAGGTTCAAGTGGTAAAGGAAATTTCCTTGAGCTTGTACAATTTTTGGGGGATCACAATGAATCTATCAATGAAGTGTTGCAAAAAGCTTTGAAAAATTGCAAGCTTACCCACCCTGATATTCAAAAAGACATTGTGAATGTAATTGCACGTGAAACATCCAAAGCCATCATCAAGGATCTTAACAATGGGTTCTTTTCAATATTAGTTGATGAGTCACGTGATATCTCAGTGAAAGAACAAATGGCCCTCGTTCTTCGTTATGTGAATAAAGAAGGAATTATTATAGAGCGATTCCTTGGTATTGTACATGTAGCAAGTACTACCGCTTTGTCACTCAAACATGCTATTGAATGTTTACTTTGTGAACATAATTTGGGTTTATAGAACCTACGTGGGTAAGGTTATGATGGGGCTAGTAATATGCAAGGTGATATCAACGGTCTCAAAACTTTAATTTTGAAAGAGAACAAGTGAGCATTTTATGTCCATTGTTTTGCTCATCAACTTCAATTGACACTTGTTGCTGTTGCTAAAAATCACATTAATATTGCTGAATTTTTTTATGTGATTAGTAATTTAGTAACTGTTGTTGGAGGCTCTTGTAAGAGACGAGATGCTCTTCGAGATACACAATTTGCCAAAATTAAAGAAGATTTAGAGAATGGTATATGTAGAAGTGGGCAAGGTTTGAATCAAGAGACAAATCTTAAACGTCCTGGTGATACACGTTGGGGATCATATTATGGGACTATTCTGAACTTGATTTTGATGTTCTCTGCTGTTGTTGATGTACTAGAGATTATTGAAGAAGATGGCCTCTCCGACCAAAAAGTTGAAGCTCGATCTATTATGAGGTCAATTCTCTCTTTTGAATTTGTCTTTGCTCTACACTTGATGAAAAATATTTTAGGGATCACAAATGAGTTGTCAATAGCATTACAAAAAAAAAAAAATCAAGATATAGTAAATGCTATGGATCTTGTTAAAGTGTCTAAGCAACGGTTGCAAGTGACGAGAGATGATGGATGGGCATCTTTATTGGCTGAAGTATCTTTATTTTGTACCTCACATGATATTCCTATCTTGGACATGGAAGCAATATTTGTAGTTAGTGGGAGGCCGCGACGCAATACCCAACAAAATACAAATTTACATCATTATCGTGTTGAGCTATTCTACACAGTCATAGATATGCAACTTCAAGAGCTTAACAATCGCTTTTCTGAGGCGAATACCGATTTGCTACTTTGTATGGCTTGCTTGAATCCAAGTAATTCATTTGTGGCTTTCGATAAGGAAAAGTTGATACGTTTAGCTAAGTTCTATCCCTCTGATTTTCTTGGGACAGATATTTTGGCACTTGACTCTCAACTGCAGAATTACATTTTTGATATGCGCAGCAATAACTTCTTTTTAGAGCTTCAAGGAGTTAGTGAACTTGCTGAAAAGTTAGTGAGCACAAGGAAACACGAGACTTATCCATTAGTCTATTTGCTAGTGAAGCTAGCTTTGACCCTTCCAGTTGCTACTGCAACAGTAGAAAGAAGTTTTTCAGCAATGAAATATATAAAGAATGAATTGCGCAATCGAATGGGAGATCAATGGATGAATGATTGTTTGGTTGTGTATATTGAAAAAGATGTAGCTTGTAGCATTGATAATGAGACTATTATGCAACGATTTCAAAATATGAAAACTCGTAGAAAACAATTGTAAATTCTATGTATTTGCGTATTTTTTGATTGTTGTTGTTGTCAATATATAAAATTTTCTTTTTATTAGATTGTGTAATTTATGTTTGTTGAGGAACATCCTGAAAAAATTTTCTGGAGTCGCCATTGCTTAAGGGTAATTATGTTGTTAAATATTGAAAAGAAGCAGTGGCTGTTTGGATGGGGTAGTTTCTTTGTGAAGAGTTAGCATTGTTAAGAGTCTTGCCGTTCAACTTGCATCTCTTAGTGATCTAATTGAAATGTCCAGGATTTAAATTCACTCTCTTTTGAATATCGAATTATAAAAATAATTTTTAAAATTATGTAAGGAACCAACTGGTTGGAGGGCACTCTATGCTCTCAATAGATTATAATTAGTTTCCTGTGAGACGAATCACAAACAAAGTTGAGGATGGAGGGTGACCCTAAGAATTAAATCACATCTAAACTATATTTCTAAACTATTAGTCAAGTTATAATTAAGACTCAATGTTATCAACTATATAGCCCAATTAAACTTAGCAACACTCAATATGGGATATTAGAACCCCATATAACACATTTATCTAATCCAATCCACACGATCGTGGGTGTCACAACAATAAACCGCAGTTTGCTTTTAAATGTTGCTTCACACAGAGTACTTATTTTTATGTTCGTGGTCACACCGTCACACAAAGACAACTTATGCCAATGTATTTAGTTTTTAAAATTGTAAAGTTATGATTTACAACTATGTTTTATTTTGGCTTTATTCTATGACAAAAGATGTTGTATTTGCTTTAATTTTGTTCTTTGTATTTTGTGGGATTTTATTGTATTGGTTTTGTACTAAGTTGGTGAAGAATCGAGCATGAAATGAAGAATCAGTGCATTTTGCAATTGGCTCGTGAGTAGCTCGCGAGAAGGGTTCCCGCGAAAAGGGCACGTGAGAAGCACATGACTGAAAGCTGAAGAGTCGTGCCAGACTATCAGTTTCGCGAGTGTCTCGCGGGTAAGACCTTCCCGTGAAGTACTCGCGAAACATTCTGCTTGGAAAATTTTTAAATGTGACTTTCTTACCCTTCACCCATACTATATATACCCTCATTACCCACAAATGTATGAGAGACCATTTAGAGAGAAAAACCCTAGATAGGTTTTTTACAACACACACACCCATCTTTTAGAGAGAGAGCTACTCATCCTTAGTGAGAAATCATTCTAGCTTTTTCTCCTTCCCTCTCCCATTGTCATATCTTGAAAGGAAATTTGTACCCAAACACAACCCACACATATTCAGAGTGTAGAGAGTGTTTTAGAACTTGGGAAGTTTTCGAGATTTGCCAAAAGAAGTCGGTGAAGTTTGGCGGACACAATCAGGCGTATTGTGGGATCCAGAAAGTTAGAGAAGACATGATTCCGAGAAGTCCGTTGGTAGCAAGAGCTTGGAAGGCTCAAGTACATTGGGTAGACTAGGCTTGGAGGGTCTTTTGTTATTTGTGTACTCCAACTTTATTCTCTAGTGGATCGATTTCGACTTGGAGGGTCTCGGAGAGGTTTTTCGCCGAGTTCTTCGGTTTCCTCTTCTATAACACATCTTGGTATTATCTTATGTTTGCATCTCTCTTCCTTTACTCTTATACTTTACTTTTATTGTTTATTGTTCTTGTGTATGCACTAGAGTAGTATCGGTTCATTGCGCACATTTACTCTTGTCCTACACTTTGATTAAGTAAGAGTAAAAGCAATCTAGCCGTAATATTTAAAATTTGGGGTTCAATCAAGCTCTTGTGTGTTTTACACAAATCCAAGCTTTCAATTGGTATCAGAGCGAGTACACTTGTTTTGGTTTCATTACCTAAGTGTGATCCTTGACCCCTTGTGTGTATTGCCATGGATAGTGTTTTGTATGCTTCTTTGGTTGTTGATGATTGTAGCATGCCATGTGTTTGTGAAAATGCCTCTATGAGTGAATCCTCATAATTGTGATGACATGTTACATGAATCTATGAGTGTTGTTGATATTCCTAACATCAAACTTTTGAAGAAAGAGACGAAGAAGTTTCATAAGAATTTGAGCAAGTTTCGTTGTGAAAAGGATGATTTGATTGCTAAGCTTAATGAATCCAATATATTGATTGAAAAGTATAAGAAGCTTGTTGAAAATTCTCTTGAAAAGTTGAAAGAGTTTGAATGTTTAAATATGGACTTGGATGCTAAACTTGTTTTGTCTAACAAACTTGTTGATGAGCTAAAATGTGAAAATGAATCTCTTAAGATGTATGTCAAGTGTTTGATTGCTAAACCTATTGCTAAAAAGAATGAAAATATTTGTTGCAATCATGTTGTGTTGCCCGATTTTGTGCCTATTGTGAGTTCTACCTCTAAAAATAAATCAGTGTACATTCCTCCACACAAAAGAAACCAAAAATTAGAAAGAAATGCTCTTAAGCCTAAGCCTTCGTTTAGGTCTTAACCTAAGGTTTTGGATGGATCTAAGTTTGTTCCAACTTGCCACCATTGTGATGTGATTGGTCATATAAGACCTCAATGTCCTAAGTTGAAGAGATAACAAAACCATGTTGATAAATCCCTTCCTAAAAAGCCTAGTGGACCTAAACACATTGTTTGTCACTATTGTGGTGCTTTTGGTCATCTAAGACCTTATTACTCTAAGTTTCAAGCTCTTAAAAGAATCAAAAGAAAAGAGAAACTTGAGCTTCTTGGAAATTGTGCTTCGAAAGCTAAACCGATTTTGGGGGAAAATGGTAAGTTGTTGAAGAAAGTTTTTGATGTTCTTACCTCCTTTTATATGTGCATCTCCGGTTCACATTCTTCCAACCCTCGTCTCACTTCTCATGAAACACTTATTCCAAACAATCGTTCCGTTTGGATGAGAAAGGGTTCCTATGGTTGAGTTTTTGCTCTTTTTGGTTCTTGATCTAATTCTTTCAATCTTTGTAGGACCTTTCATGCATTGGATGCTATATATTCATGCATTTGTGCATCTTGCATTTATTTGTATGTATTGCTTTAGTTTTTGTTTGTTGATCTTACTTTTCATGTTCTGTTTTTGAGTGTGTTGAAAAATTCAAAAACCCATAAAAATTGAAAAATCTCCAAAAAGTTTGATCACTTCTGTTGTGTATATCACATGAGAGTTTGGTCTAGTACTTTCGTACTAATGGTGTAGTGCATTTATGAGCTTAGCTTGTTATGTATGCACATTTTTCAAGTGTGAGCGACATTTAGAAATCTATGTTTGATTGTTGTAAATAGATCTTCAAACTTGTCATGAATGATTGGTCAATAGACTTGCTTGATCTTGATACATGCGTAGACTTGTGCCTATACTTCTCCTCACATTTTTTTTCTTTTTCAAGAGCCCTACAAATGTCATTCTCGAAAAGAGAAGATTGAGCTGAAAAAGCCATCGCACATACTAGTATTTGACTAGGAAAAAGGGAAAACGATTTGTACTAAAATGTATGGTGCCAAAAGCCAAAGGCTAAATTGCTAAAGTTCATTCAAAATGTTTATGGCATCACTTCTCAAAAATTTGAGTTGTTTTGATCAAAAGCATGTAAATGAAAGCAAAACAAAAAGTTTTCAATCAATTGTAATCACATTGGTGAGGTGTCATATATGTTCATTTCTACAAATGAGATAGGTTACTTGACTTCGTACTAGTCATGTATGACTTGATTGAATTGATCATTAAAACATCATATTAGACTATAGACTAGTTCATACTTGATCCACACACACAACACACAAGTTTAATGTTCAATGAATGCCTATTTCATTTGTGTGTTTGTACATGTTCAATGTGATGTATGTGTGCTCAACCATAGGTGGATCAAACCAAAAAGATTTTTGTTCTTTTTGTTTGCTTTTGGAGGTGATTTGTATCACCCATGTTTTAAAAAGTTTTTCAAGTTGTTTTTGTGTGAAAAGCATGTTTTCTGGGTGTTTTCGTAACTTATTTCATGTGTAAGCTCAGTCGCAAGGTCTAATTCTCAAGTTTTTCAATTTTGGACAGAGAGTTTCGCGAGTAAGACTTACCAGCGAGTTACCAGCGAAATTTCGCTAGTAAGGCTTACCAACGAAAATTCCCAGCTTCTAGCTAAAATTTTTAGACCAGCTTTTTAAATGGCAGTTCGTGGGACATTTGTTTTAAACATCTCCCATCTTCTCCCAAACCTCTATTTTAATGCATCAACATCAAAACCCAACTAATTTCAAGTGTTTTATATTCCATAAACATCTCTAAGGTAATCTTTAACTCCTTTCATTGATTTTGATCGTTAGATTATGTTTTTGGGGGTTTTATGTTCATAGTTGAGATTTTCTCAAATGGGAGTTGGAAAACTTAATTTTTGTCAATCTTTTTTATTGGGTTTTGTTTTAAATGTTGATTTGCTTTGGATGTTGGCCCCTTATGGAAAAAATAACATATATTTAGGCAAGTTTTTCATATGTTCATGCATTGTTTAACATACATGTGTAGTGTGTGCACTCTAAGTGTTTGATAAAATGCCCAAATGACATTTTCTCATTGTTTTGGACTCCAATGAGTACCAATTTTTGAGGATTACCATGATTATGCATGTTTATCATGTATTGATCATTGGTTGTGTGTTTTACACACTTTACCCCCGTGAGTGCTTTCTCATGCATTAGTCATGCATCTCACATGCACACTAGATGCACCTTTGCCGCACATACTTTAACACTTGACATGTTTTACATTCACTCATGCTAGTTAAGTCTTTTTAGAACTTTTAGCACATATAACATGTTCTTGTGTCTATGTCATGCCTTGGTCTTTACTTTATTCCATCATCCTTAGCATGTCATGTTTACTTTATACTTTGTAGCATTTTTTTGATATTTTTGTCTTTCGTTTGAGCTTCATTTTCTCATTCATCCTACACCCCTCATGCATCATCTTTTACCCTTGTTCATATCTTCTTTTCTTTCCCTCATTCCTCTTGATTCATTTGTTTATTCATGACAAAAAGAGGGAGAGTATACTGGAGTGTATCGTCATTTCTATATGACTCATGTGCACATTCTGAGGGGGAGAAATTCTACCTCGTGCATATTTGTAGGGGGAGAAAGCCATAGGGGAGATGCATACACTAAGGGGGAGAAGAAATTTTTTATGAGAAAACCTTGTTTTGTCTTATTTTATCTTATGCTTGTTTTCTCGTTGCTTTATGGTGCTTTAAGTTACATTTGATATCCATGCCTTATTGCTCTCATCGCATCGTGTTTATGCGTTGGACATACATACATCCTTATGCCATTGTGCTTTATTGATTGCATGTTCGGATGATAATTTGCTTTGCTATATGATCATTGTAGTCATTTTCATATGACTGTTTTGTGTTTGATCAAGTTGCTCATATGTTTCACAACATGTTTACTTGATCGATCTTTACTTGTTACATTATACTTGTCCTTTTATCACTTGATTTACCTTGAGGGTCTAATGCGTTTTGTGCAAGTGTTTCAGGTTACAGGTATTTTGTTCCAAGTTCATCACAGGTTTTAGATTTAGGTGTGAGTGAGTTTTGTCATTGTTCCCAAACTCACGTTTAAGTCTAGAGTCTGTTATAGGATGTTTTGTCACGGAATAGCCAAATGGGGAGATTGTAAATTTGTGATTTACAACTATATTTTATATTGGCTTTATTCCATGACAAAAAGTGTTGTATTTGATTTAATTTTTTCCTTGTATTTTGTGAGATTTTATTGTATTGGATTTAGTATTAAGTTAGTGAAGAATCGAGCATGAAATGAAGAATCAATGCATTTCGCAATTGGCTCGAGAGAAGGGTTCCTGCGAAAAGGGCATGTGAGAAGCACATGACTGAAAGTTGAAGAGTCGTGCCAGGCTGTCAGTTTCGTGAGTGTCTCGCGGGTAAGGCCTTCCCGCGAAGTACTCGCGAAATATTTTGCCTGGAGGATTTTTAAGTGTGACTTTCTTACCCTTCACCCATACTATATATACCCTCATTACCCACAAAAGTATGAGAGGCCATTTAGAGAGAAAAACTCTAGATAAGTTTTCTACAACACACACACCCATCTTTTAGAGAGAGAGAGCTACTCATCCTTAGTAAGAAATCATTCTAGCATCTTTTCCTTCCCTCTCCCATTGTCATACCTTTAGAGGAGATTTGTACTCAAACACAACTCACACCTATTCAGAGTGTAGAGAGTGTTTTGAAGTTTGGGAAGCTTTGGAGATTTGCCAAAAGAAGCCGGTGAGGCTTGGTGGATACAATTCGGCGTATTGCAGGTTCCGGAAAGTTAGAGAAGACATGACTCCGAGAAGTCCGTTGGTAGCAAGAGCTTGGAGGGCTCAGGTATATTGGGTAGATTAGGCTTGGAGGGTTTTTTGTTATTTATGTACTCCAACTTTATTCTCAAGTGGATTGATTTTGACTTGGAGGGGCGTGGAGAGGTTTTTCGTCGGATTCTTCAGTTTCCTTTTTGATAACACATCTTAGTGTTATTTTGTGTTTGTATCTCTCTTCCCTTACTCTTGTACTTTACTTTTATTGTTTATTGTTCTTGTGTATGCACTAGAGAGTATCGGTTCATTTCGCACATTTACTCTTGTTCTACACTTTGATTAAGTAAGAGTAAAAGCAATCTAGCCGTAATTTTTAAAATTTGGAGTCTAAACAAACTCTTGTGTTTTCACACAAATCTCATTCAACCACGTGAATTTGTTTTCTTGCTAGTTAGAACAAAGTTGGATACAGTGGTTAGTGATTCACTCTTATTATTAGTTGCATGTAGTTGTTCCTTTGTTTTATTTGAGGGAAAAGATAGTGAGATTGATTACTTTAATTGGTTTGAGAATTTATTTATTTTGGCATCAATTTGAGAATTGTGATACGACACCATTTGGCTACTGGATATGTCGATGGGTTTTGGGCCTTGCAGCGCCGACACTGTGCATATTGCAAGTCTTGCAAGATCTATTACTTTTCAATTTTTCATAAATATATATGGGATGCTAACAGCATCTGTGCATTAAAATGAACAGGATCAAAAAAAGATTCTACATTTCTACTCAGCTTTTCTAGTTGATTATTGGCTGTTGAGAGAAAGAATGGCATCTATATTTGGGCCCTTTAGTCTGGCTCAGCCCAATGAAACATTAATTTCATAGGACATGGTTTTATTTTAATGGGCCTGAGCCTTGCAAAGTTTAGGCATAGGCCCAAATAGTGGGATTTTAATTTAACTTTTTCTTTTTTTTGGAATAAAGGAATTTATTGAGAAGAAAAGCAAACACCACTAAGGCCAATCCCTCTATATAGACGTGGCAAAACGGGCGGGTCGAGTCGGGTTTGGGTCGGGTTAGGTCGGGTCAGGTCTGGTCGGGTTAACCCGTATTTTTCAAACAAGTTTTTTTTTTTTTTTTTGGAAATAGATGCAATTTGTCAATTGTTTATGAGTTCCTCAACTGTGATTAGATTCTCACTGGTGATACTGTTACCACTTACCAATTACCACTAAACACTTGATACCCAAATTTGGCGCAACTCTTGTTCCAGCTTTCTAGAAGCTAATCTTGGTATAATCTTCGATCTGTTTAAAGTAGGAAGAGAAAATGAATGTGGCAAGTAAAGAATGACAAACTATAATGGAGTACAACCAGCTGATGTATACATCCAATTTAGTAATTTACCAACACATATAACATGCACATGCATTGTACACTAATATTAAAGAATTGAGATTTCCCTTGCTCCTCACCAAAGCCAAAGGACACTACGGTGCTGATGTGAACTCATCAAAAGCACAATTCGTGCACTTAGTCTCTAGATCCTCCATTCATTCATTTTGATTTACAGCTGTACAATTCATTGTCCTGCACCAATATATAGAAAAGCCACCCAGTAGTAGCTAGCAAGACCAGCTTAATCAGCTTTAAAGACCACCAAAACAGAATGGGTGTTAGAAGGGGAATCTTGCTAGTAAGCGAGAGTTTGCTTCTACATTCACACACATGATAGCAAACTTGTAAACTTGTAAAAAGTATATTTTAAGTTTACATTACTAATAATATCATTTCCACAAAAGAAAAAAGAAAAAAGAAAAAAGAAAAAAGAAAAAAGAAAAAAGAAAAACCACATGTCATGGACCATATCAAGTTATTGGCCTTCTTAAGTGTACATGTTCCTATTGCATTTAAAATAATAGTAAAGTTAGATTACTTAGAAAGATAAACTAAACAAAAAAAGATTTAAAAATAAACTTGACATATTAAGTAAAGAAGATTAAGTAAATATTTTATAAGAATTACACCTCAATATCAATCTACTCAACATTGGTAGCAGATTCAGCACTGCAAATATTCATACTTGCAAATTGTAGCTCAAGTTGGCTAATTTCGTCAGCATCTACATCTACAATACAATATTTTAGTATAACTTAAGGTACCATAAAAGCAAATCAATAAATAATTAAAATTGTATAATTATGAAAAGTTGAAAGTGTAGAGGTAGAGGCGCTGAGATTGAAAAAGTGTGAAAGTGGAAAAGAAGGGCAGAGGCATAGCGCAAGAGACAAGAGTAGAGGAAGTGAGGAATTGACTCACTTCACGTTTGTGGCTGTGGTTGTCACGTTGCACTCTTTGTCTTTCACGTTTATGAATTGTGCCTTTGGGCTTTGGCTTTGGACTACAGCTAAGCTAATCAATGTATGAGATTTTTCTTTTCTTTTTTTTAATGGTCGTGTTGTGTTGTAACTTGTAGCTAGTAAGTCAGCTAGTCAATGAATGAGATTTTTTTTTTTTTTAATGGTTGTGTTGTGTTGTGTTGTCTCATTCTCTCATGTCATGTCTGTGGAGGCAGTGGAACTGAAGCATTATTGGTTGATGGTTGTGAAGCTCAAATAGTCAAATTTCATGGGAAGTTATTGTCTTGTCTTGTAATTTATTGACTATTGGTTTGGTTCTAGTGCTTTGTGCTTTATGCACCTAGTATCAGGACGTAATTTAAATATTTTTTTAGCAAATTTTTTTGATGGGTCGGGTCACGGGTTATTCAGGTCGAGTTTGGTCGACCTGCAAAAAAATCGAGTCGGGCCATAGGTCAACCCGTTTTTGCTTTGAGTCAAAAAAATCAGGTTCAGGTTAGGTATTTTTCAGGTTGAGTTGGGTCGGGTTAGAATTTTTTGATCCGTTTTGCCTTGTCTACCTTTATACAGTCTAAAGAGACTTTTTTTTTTTTTTTGAGAAGAATACACTCTAAAGACTTAATTACACTATGAACGTGAGTTCTAATAGACTTCAATTATAAAGTTTCTTATGGTCAAATTAATAAAGTACCTTATATCAAAACTTACCTACACAAAAGAAATTTATAGGTTCATTGGCAATGATGATAAAGAACAATTCAAAATAAGAAGTACAACATGATTTTATATCTTACCATATCTATATAAAAAAAAGAGGACAAAAATCCAAATAACACCGGTTCATTTCAGGTCAATTGTAATTTTCATTTATAAACTTTCATATTAATTAAATATGTTCACCCCTAAGTTTCACAATTATTGCCAAAGTTGACCCTTCTGGCTATAAATTACTGTTATCTATCAAAAAACCTCTCTTATTAAAAAAAAAAAACTATAAACATTTTTCTAAATAAGATATAATTTTTTTAATAAAAAAAAGTAAAATCATCCACGGCTGACTCACAAGCCACTATAAACCATCAAATGTTGTGTTTTTGGTTTTCAATATATGTTTAGAAAAAACATATTGCACAATATGTTGTTGTTAAACATATGTTGAATGAATTTTAAGATGAAAGAATGACATTTGATGTTTTGCTAAACATATATCGCACAAACATGAGATTTAATGTTTTCAATGATAGAATGAATTTTAAGATGATGGAAGTTGGTTCCATTTGATGTATTTTTTATTATTATCAGAGATGTATTGATATTCATTTGTAACAAAAGAAAGAAATTTATGTATAAGATTTTTACAAATTCAAATCTTTTGTAACAAATTGAATAAAAATACATCTTTGATAAAAAAAAAAATACATCAACTAGAATCAGCCTACATCATGTGAAAATATACTCTATCATTGAAAACAACAAATGTCTTGTATTTGGTTTCCAACATATGTTTTGCAACATATTTTTCTTAGACCTTCTAGTCCACCATTTTAAGGTGTCATGGACTTATTTGATCATTATCATTCTTCTTCTTCTGTTTTGGATGAACTTGCTTTAGAGTTTTTTTTAGTCGTTCTCTAGTTTCTATTTTGGCCCACATAATTTGGGAGTATACAGTCGAAGAGAGAGACAAATCAATTATAAAATGTATTCAAACCACAATTGTTAGGGACAAGCTTGCTGCAGAGTTTGCATATTAATATTTGCACTATCTTCACCCTCTAATTTCTATTTGATCTCGCATAATTGGGGAGGTATTGATGAGAATGCAAATTGTCATATTTTTCTCCCTTAATGTTTAGTCTTTTATACTTATTTGGTGCCTAAATGTACTCGTTATTCTTATATTTTGATTTAGGATGCAAATGGAGGCATTAAGTGCAAAACGTTGCTAATTGGGCGATTTTGGACAGTTTCGACATCATTTCATAATCTGGGCATAACTCTGTCATCAAAGTTCCGATTGAGATGATTCAAGATGATATGGAATGCCAAGAAAAAGCTCTACAACTTTCATGTTTTGAGTTTTGAGAGATACTGGCTGCATCAAGGTCGAAATCGGGCTTGAAGTTGCTGCACCTGCATTGATGACGTTTTGGAATGTTCCTTTGCCTGAAATTCTAATACCTGATGCGGTTTATTTTCAGAAGCTTCTAGATCTGGTGCACGAAAATTCCAGCTGAAAAACACCACTTTCCTAGTTATATGGACTTTGTTTTATTTTTAATATTTTCCTTAATTAGTCAGATTTGGATATTATTATTTAGAATATTTTTAGGAGATTTTGTAGGCTTGGGAAAGGGGGAATTAATGTGTAAAAGAGGGGAGGAGAAATCAGATTGGACACACACGCCTCTCTCTCCCCTCTGCTCTAACTTCTCCTTTGAGTTTTCATCATGGCCCTGCTTGGCTAAACTTGTATAGTTGGTCGAAGGAAGCTGAAGCCTCGGAATCAATAAAATTGTGATATCTAATTTGTTTTTATTGTTTAATTTATGTTTTGAATATCGGAAGTTCTTTTGTGCTTATTTTCATGATTGTCTCGTTTAATTACTAGGAGGCCTACTAGTTTATTATTCGTTGCAATCTACTGCTAGGTTAGATATCAAATCCGTAATTGTTTGATCTCTCTAATTTGTGAAGCAACCAAGATTTAATGATTTGCTGCATCAGAAATTATTAGATCTTAGGAAGAATGCTCGACTAAATTAAATGCAACCGCTTGTGCTTGTGTTGTTTAGCTTCATCGATCTCTCTAATTCTTAATGCTGTTGCTAGATTAAACCTTTAGTGCTTGTTTTGGGTTGTTTAGTAGTTAGGGTTAATTAGATCGCTTGTTTTCTAATTAACTGCGACTAAGGAGAAATAGGAAAATATTTCCAACGGTGAATATTCAAAGTGTGAATTGATATATGCTTGCATCGATGATTAGTTATAATATTCTGATGGTGGATGTTGACTTAGACCAAGGTTTGTTCTTTTGATTGATTTCAATATTTTAATTTGAATTGTTCCTTAGTTGTTTTTCTTAAAATGATTTTCGTTATACTCAAACCCCCTCCTTCCTTGTTCACGTAGCATAAAACTAAGCTAGACACTCTCTGTGAGAATGATCCTTACTCACACCACTACATGTATTTTTAGGAGTATAGGTTTTATTTTTGGTTGCCTGCGACAGCACACAGGAATACAGTTGATGGGAGAGACAAAACACTAATAAAATATATTCTAAGATGTTGGAAGCTGATTCCATTTAATGTTTTTTCTTATTATTTTTTTTTATCGAAGATGTATTGTGGTTCAATTATTAAAAAAGATAAAGAAATTTATGTCTAAGTTTGTAATTAGGTTCGCCCATGGAGGCCAACTTCCAACTTCAATTGGCCTCTATGGTCCATACAAATGTTTTAAAAGAAAGAATTTTCATACTATTTTATATTGTGAAATTTGATCTATAAATACTTATATTTTTGAAATTAATATTATGGCTTATTTCTACGAAAAAGAATAAAGAAAAAGTGAGCCAGCATTTGAACACACTCTACTTTCAAAACATACATGTTTGGGACTAGATTGCTTTTTAGTTTCTTTTTTAGTCTTTATCTAATTTCTATTTTGGTCTGCATAATTTGGGGGTATACCGTCGAAAGGAGAGAAAAATCAATGATAGAATGTATTCTAAGATGTTGGAAGATGATTCCATTTGATGTATTTATTTATTTATGGGAGACGTATTGTTATTCAATCTATAACAAAATGAATAAATTAATTTATATGAATAACAATATATCTCTAACAAAAAAAATATCAAATGGAATAATTTTCCATTATTTTAAAATTCATTGAAATCATCAAATGCTGCGTTTTTGGTTTCCAACATATGTTTAGCGATATATTGCAATATGTTGCTCAACATATGTTGGAAACCAAAAACGATACATTTGATGTTTTCAATGATAGAATGAATTTTAATAAGATGGAAGTCGATTCTATTTGATGTGTGAGTGTGTGTGTGTAGATGTATTGTTATTCAATTTGTAACTATTGAAATATGAGGGAAAAAAAAGAGAGAAGAAGAAAGGGAATGATCAAATAAGTCCTTACCACCATAAAGTGTTGGACTAGCAAGTTTGAAAAAAAAAAGGAATATAATACTCTTTTGTAACAAGTTGCGAAATATATGTTTAAAACCAGTGAAAAAGGAATATAATACTTTTTTGAGAAGGAAGTTCTTTTTGAATTAGGTAATGAATATAAAATTAATTTATAAACATATGTTTATTTTATAAATGATAAACATTTTGTTTTATAATAGGGAAACGTTAATGGATGCCTTGAGAGTATTGTTTTAGGAAATATTTTTAGAACTTTTTATTTGAAAAGGAAAAATAAACAATTAATTTTCTGACAGCTTAATATGTTTCCCATGAATTTTTTTTTTTTTTTTAGAAAGATATTTCCCATGAAAGTAGTATCAAAACTTTCATTAAATAGTTTATCAACAAATGCTCTGAGAATTAGACATTTTATAATATGTTTATACATATCTATTATCTTTACAGACTTGGAGTTTTAATAAATTGTGATCCATTTTCATGTAAAGCTAACAAACTAGTTATGAAAAACTAGTAAGGATTGAAATGGTGGCTTGGTCCATAGTAGTTAGTTGTTTAGAGCATTTTCTAGAAGACAAAATTTAATTACAAAATTGGTTATGGCCTAAGGCTATGACCTTACTCAATATATTTTTATTGGAGGTGAATTTTGATAAATCCACCATTGAATTACATTTTCTTCTTATATGCTTCATGCTTGCAAAATTTCTTGAAATTGAAGATCAATGGTTATGTCATCAATAAATTGTTTAATTTGCAAGTTTTTGTAGTTTAAATTTATGCATAATCTTCTCAAAAAAAGAAAAGAAAAGTTATGCATAAAATATAAGCTTATTGATCATATAGTAAATAATATCTGATTGACACAAAATTTGATATGTGTATTAAGAGTGTAAAGAACATGCAATTCAACGGTTAGATTTTCAAAATATGTAGTACTGTTTATGTTATTGAGTAAGGTAGCTAAACTTTGTCATTTTCTTAATACCTATATCCGTTTTTAATTTTTTTGATAATGTGACACATTACATAGATTTCATCCTCTCTCTCTCTCTCTCTCTCTCTCTCTCTCTCTTTAATATTTTAATATTTTATTTTCATTTAATTATGGGAAAAGTTAAGGGATGATTCCTTAAGGACATTGGTTTAGAAATATTTTTAGAAACTTTTTATAGGAAAAGAAAAAAGTAATTAATTTTTTTGATAGTTTTTTATATTTCTCATAAAAGTTGTATTAAAATATTCTTTAAATAGTCTATTAACTCCTTAGGGCACCCAAACCCTTTAATTATTTAACTACGGACCGCTTTGTTAGAAATTACTTCTTGCTACCACTGCGCACCCTTGGTGCAGTGGTCACTCCACAAGTATAAGTGCTTGTAGGGTGTGAGGGGTAAGGGCTGGGGTTTAAGTCTCTATGAGAGAGTTTCACATACATATACACTTAGATTAGGCTAGAGTAGAAATTCTATCTTGTAAAAAAAAAAAAAAAAAAAAAAAAAAATACTTCTTGCTGTATACTAGGCACAATCATCCTCTACTTATAGCAAACAACATTGAAATCAATGTTGAACCATTTTGTGGAAGCCAAAGAGTTGTAAAAGAATGAAAAATTGAGCTTGACCATATGATTCCAAATCCAAACAATAAAATGGAAAGATTAATATTATACAATCATCCTTTGATATGTATTTAGGTTTCCGAAACTCTCTCTCAAAAAAACAAAAAAAAAATTTCCAATGCTATTATTAAGTCAAATATTTTTCTTCTATAAAAAAAAAAAAAAAAATCAAATATTTCATTTTCAAGTTCGGTTCCTCTAGACATTCAGTTTGTACTTGAAGGAAATTTAATCATTAGTTGAATAGAAGTATTTGATTGGATTTTCTAGAAAAAAGAAGAAGAAGAAGAAAGATTTTACATTATTTATTTATTTTTGGATTAATTAATGTGAATGTGATTTGAAATTATCAAATCGTACTGTGAATATCTTTGATGGTGGTGGCTAGACTGGAATTCAACTTGGTCTGGTCCATATGGGGCAAGCCATATTTACTCTTGAGCTTGGCCGAAGTTGGTGAAACATGCTAGTAGAAAAATATGTTGTATTTTAATCACTTCAGTTGTTTTTTTTTTATGTGTACAATTATATATATATATATATATTTATATGAACACTTAACACTTAATATGAATTATGAAGTTAAAAGATTGAATTAAATTTTAGATAAAGTCAGAGTGCATAATTTGAGGTAATATTATTAGTACCCTTTTCTAATGAGTGGTTTCCGGCTTTATATAGAGTAACTGGCATAGCCCGTTTGGAAATAGAACATTTAATTCTATAACTTAGTGGTAGAGTTTTTGTGAAATATAGCTTTAATTTAAAAGTACTTCAGTGTTTTGAGTTTTACAAATTACAATGAATAGTACATTAAATTTTGAATTTATAAAGGAAGAAAGACCCGATAAGCCCTAAATTCTGTTTGTCCATTACTTGGAAAAGAAAGGGTTTTCCCATTGCCTTTCAGAACTTTGCTTAGTCGAATCAATGTGGGTTGGCATGTCCCAATTATGTGGCTAAGAGCCTAAGGGTCAAGTTGCTTTCATTATTCAGCCAAAAAAAAAAAAAAAAAAAAGTTGCTTTCATGGTTCTACCTCTCTTTTCTAAAGATGAATTTCTAGGAATTTCTGGTACCGAGCACCAGTTTAAATTATAAGGTACGAGCTGCTATTAGCTTAGCTTTGATGGTTTTAAGCAAACCATCTGTTCAATATTTCGATACCTAGGAATCTTTGGAAAGGCAAATAATCCATCCACAATGAAAAAGTGAAAATATTGTTTATTTAAACCAACGGGTTGGAAGGCAGTTTGTGCTTTCAATAGATTATAATTAATTTCTGTGAGGCAAATCGCCTACAAAGTAGAAGATGAAGAGTGACCCTATCTTGGAAGAGTTCAGATACCCTGTATATCACATTTATCCAACCCAATCAAATCTATATGGTCTGGGAATCACAAACACAGTAAACAGCCCTTTTCTTCACACTGTAGACTTTCTCAATTTCTTCCTTTCTCTTCTTCTATTTCTCTCTCTCGCTCATGTTCCTCTTTCACTAAAGCAAGTGGAGGCTTTGCAAACAAATGGTGATGTTTACCCACCAACCAAACTTAATCTAGCAAAGGCAACCACCGATCCTTAAACAAGACCAGACTGCCAAATCCAACATATCTCTTGTAATGTAAGCATCGATAATCAAGTTTCTCGAATCACAATCAAATCCCAAAGATCAATATGACAAGCCCAACGAATTCAAAATGGCAAAAGTTTCCTAACCCTAATGCCAAGAAAAATCTCAAGCACCCGTATAGCACCCAGTACAAAAATACACCATTGGCCAAACTCATCAAAACATCCACAAATATACCCATAAGATTCACAAGACCCATAAGGTGGAAATTTATGTTTTTGTGGAAAAAGTGGCAAATTCCATTGATTTGTGGATAAACTCTAGAGTTTGACCAAATTTGACTGAGGTTTGAATGAGCTCTAATTACAAATTTTGATCTTTTGATTGAAGTAAATTTACTGCCATCTTAACATGCATAGAAAAACCTTTAAATCAACTACTTTGGGGGCAAAAATTAGAAAAAGAATGAGCACGATATCGTGAAATCAATAGAGAAGTTGGCCAAAATAAAGAAAAACTTACCAATTATGGAGAACTTGGATTTTTGGCGTAAGAGATGATTGAAGGGCAATGTTTTTGCGCAAATGTGCTCCATATTGTGAAAACTGGATTCGGAAAGTCAACACTTTCTTGTAGTAGACGTTCGTCTTTATGACATAGTGTTTTGTACACACTCCATATTTCTGTTTTTATTAACGTTTCTTTTCATCACTTCCTTGCTGATGATATTGGGTATTTCTAATTTTCTACCAAAGTCGAAAAGATTAGTAGGTAGAAAGAAGTTACAAATTTGTTCGAATATCTCCTCTTGTCAATGTCAATTGCCTTGACTCTCCTGTTTCGGCAATCAATAGTAGACAAAATTACTTTAATGATAGTGCCATTGTTCTTGGTCTACCGGAACCAAATGAGAGATCCAACACATGAAGATGAATCCCATCCATGAAGATTTAAGAGTACAGCTTTTAGGTCATGTTGTTCAATTGAATTCATGGTGATCACATTTACCTAAACAATCAATTCAAATGAGTCGGGGACACGGTCTCTCACAGGATCATGTGCTCAGTGATACATGTTATGGGCCAGGTACTAGAAGCGTTGTCCTTGAAAACAACGAATGTCGTGTTCTTGGTTTCCAATGTACATTTAGCACCATATTACTAAAGATTGTTTTGTTCCTTTTTCTTAGACCTCTTAGTCCACCACTTTAGGTGGTAAAGACTTATCTGATCATTCCTGTTCTATTTCCTCTCTCTCTCTCTTTATTTTTATTTTTTATTTATTTTTATTTTTTTTTAATAGCTTTACCAATTTATTTGGGCTTTTTGTTTATTTTTCTTATGTTGTAATTGGGTTCATCTAGTTGTTCTCTATTGTCCTTGAAGGTTCTTTAAGGAAATTTTTTTCATACTATTCTATATTGTGAAAATTGGTATACTTATAAGTACTTATATATTTATATTTTGAACATTAATATTATAGCTTATTTTTATGAATTTTTTTTTTTTTTCAAAAAAAGCAAGCCACCTTTTAAACACCCTTTACTTTCAAACTATACATGATTGGGAAAACATTACTTTCAATTTTCCTTTTTTTTTTTTTTTTCTAAATTCTATAATAGAATGTATTTTAAGATGATGGATGCTGATTCCATTTGATGTATTTTTCTTTTTTGATGAGAGATGTATTGTTATTGAATTTGTAACAAAAGAGAGAAATTAATGTATAAGATTGTTACAAAATGAGAGAAACTTCTTATACATATATTTCGAACTTTTGTTACAAATTGAATAACAATACATATCCGCTAAATTTTTTTACATCAAATGGAATAAGCTTCCATCATCTTAAAATACATTCTAACATTGAATACAACAAATGCTGCGTTTTTGGTTTCCAACATATGTTTAATAACATATTTTTCTTAGACTTGCTAGTCCACCACTTTAAGTTGGCAAGAACTTCTTCTTCTTTTTATTCTTCTTCTTCTTCTTCTCTCTCTCTCTCTCTCTCTCTCTCTTCTGTTTATTTTTCTAATTTTGTAATTGGGTTTGCCCATGGAGGCCAACTTCTAACTTTTGCTGGCATCCATGGTCGAAAAACATTTCATACGATTTTTAAAGAAAAACATTTCATATGATTTTTTATTGCTAAACATATGTTGAAGACCAAAAACCCAACATTTGATGTTTTCAATGATACGATGTATTTTAATTATGATGATAGAAGCTAATTCCATTTGATGAATTTTTATTTTTTATTGGAGATATATTGTTATTCAATCTGTAAATATTTAAATATGAGAATAAAATAGAGAGAAGAAGGAAATGATCAAATAATTCCTTACCACCTTAAAGCGGCAGACTAGTAGGTTTGAGAAAAATGAATGTAAAACTCTTCTGTAACAAGTTGTTAAAAAGATGTTTGAAACTAGAAACATAGTATTTGTTGTTTTAGAGGATAACGCTTCGAGTACTTATCCCATCGTGTCTATAGTAGAAAATATTGTACACTACCCAATAGACATTCCCAAGGCAACCACAAACACGCCATTTATTATTTTAGAGAATAACGCTTTTGATATCTGCCCCACAGCGTCTATTGCAGAAAATGTAGCACACCATCCAATGGACAAACCTAAAGCGATTAATATGAATTTAATGCAACAACACACCCTAAAAGTAGTACTCTTAAATCTTGATAGACGAGGTTCATCTTCATGTGTTGGATCTTTTGTTTGGTTTTGGTAGGCTAGGACTATTGGCACTATCGTTAAAATTATTGTTGATGCGGATGCGGCTGTAATTTTGTTTGCAATTGGTTGCTGAAAAAGAAATTAACCCTTAATGATAGGGTTAGGGTTGTTGACCATGACAAAACAAGATATTCGAACATAATTTTATTTTATTTTTTAAATTTATTAGATGACATTTTTACGGTGATTAGGATATGGGTTTTAAGAGTTCTTATTTATTTATTTTTTGAGATGGAAGTTCTTTTTGAATTGGGTAATGAATATAAAATAAATTTATAAAAATATTTTTATTTTATAAATGATAAACATCTTGTTTATAATAGGGAAAAGTAAATGAATACTTTAAGGGCATTGTTTTAGAAAATATTTTTAGAAAATTTGTATTTGAAAAGAAAAAAAAAAACGACAAAAAATAGGTATTTAGGTCCAAATTTATCACGCAATAGAGTTGAACATAAAATAAGTACTAAGTTAATTTGCTACGCAGTTGGCCAGAGCACATAGGCCGCCGTTAAAGCTTTGGTTGTGTAGTGGATATAACTCGATTAGCAATATTTAGGTCCAAAACCCTTTCCCTGGAGTATATGCAACGACAAAGACACTTAGGAAAAAGACTAGTAAATGACCCAAAGTTGGGGTGCTATACCAGCGGAGTCATAAACAATCGCCAAATATAAATGAAGTCTTGATGGAAACTATAAAGTAAAAAATAAATGGAATCCTGATAGAAATAATCTGAGATTTTACCCCAATTTGTTGCAATACGCTTAGATCTACCTCAGTTTGTTGCAATGCCTTTTAAACTATACATGCCTAGGAAAGCATTGCATTCAATTTTTCCTTTTTATTATCGTAGGTAGAGACAAATCAATGATAGAATTTATTCTAAGATGATGGAAGCTGATTCCATTTGATTATTTATTTAATTATTTATTTTATTGGAGATGCATTGTTAATCAATTTGTAACAAAAGAAAGAAATTTATATATAAGATTGTTACAAATTGAAAGAAACCTTTTACACATACATTTCTTTCTTTTGCTACAAATTGAATAACAATGCGTCTTCAATAAAAAAAAATTTACGTCAATTGGAATCAACTTCCATGTCTTAAAATACATTATATTATTGAAAACAACAAATGTTGCGTTTTTGGTTTCCAACATATGTTTTGCAACATATTTTTTTCAAACTTGCTAGTCAACCACTTTAAGGTGGAAAAGACTTATTTGATCATTCTTCTCTCATATAATAGTTCTTTCTGTTTACTATGGCTTTCTGATTATTTTTCTTATGTTATAATTGGGTTCGCCCATGGAGGCCAACTTCCAACTTCAGTTGGTTTCCATGGTTCTTGCAGATGTTTTTAAAGAAAAATTTTATAATATTTTATATTGTGAAAATTGACCTATAAGTACTAATTTTTTTGAAAATTAATATTATGGCTTATTTTTATGAAAAAGAATTGAAAAAGTGAGACAACATTTGAACACCCTCTACTTTCAAACCATACATGTTTGGGAAGACAATGCTTTCAATAAACGTTATGACTTATTTTAAAGAAAATGAATTGAAAAAAAAAAAAAAAAAAAAAAAAAAAAAAAAAACCTTCGTTTGAACAACCTCTACTTTCAAATCATACATATCTAAAAAGGCAGTTCTTTCAAGTTTATTTATTTTTTATTTTTTCTCTAACTTTTATTTTGGCTTGTGTAATTTAGGGTGTATACAACTGAAGGGAGAGAAAAATCAATGATAGAATGGAATCTAACATTAGGGGTTAGTTCTATTTTCAGCGCAACCAAAATAAATATCTTTTAACATTAGGTGTTGTTGACCATGATAAGATGAGATATTTGAACTTGTAAAAAATATATATTATTAGATGATTTTTTTTAGAGGTGATTATGATATGGGTTCCAAGAGTTCTTCTTTTATTTTATTTTTTGATTTTTTTAGAAGGAATTTCTTTTTGAATTTTGTAATGAATATAAATAAATTTATAAACATATGTTTGTTTTAGAAATGATAAACCTCTTGTTTTATAGTAGGGAAAAGTTAATGAATACCTTAAAAGCATTGGTTTAGAATTTATTGTTAGAAATTTTTTATTTGAAAAGAAAAAAACAAATGATCTTTTGAGAGCTTTATATATTTCTCATAAAATTAGTATCAAAACTTTCATAAAATAGTCTACCAATAAATGCTCTTAGGACCAGACCATTATAATATGTTTATACATATCTCTCTTCTTTACAAACTTGGAGTTTTAATAAATTGTGATCTATTTTCAAGTAATGCTAAAAAAAAGTAGCTACAAAAATCTAAGGAAGATTGAAATTGTGGCTTGGTCTAGAATATTCAGTTGTTTAGAGCATTTTCTTAATACTATTATCAGTTTTAAAATTTTTTTTTTTAATGTCTGATTCGAACATGGATTTCAAGCTTTTTTTTAATTATAATTTATATTCATTTAATCATGTGAAAATTTAACGGATGATGCCCTATGGGCATTGATTTGGCAAATATTTGTAGAAACTTTTATGGAAAAAGAAAAATAAGTAATTAATTTTTTTATAGAGTTTTTTTTTTTTTTTTTTTTAATTTTTTTTAATTTTTTATATTTCCCATAAAAGTTGTATAAAAACATTCCTTCAATGGTCCATTAACACCTAAGGGCAACATGACCCTTTAATTATTTAACTACATTTTCATATTTGGTGCTAAAAGTATTTGATCGGATTCTCCAGGAGAAAGATTAATATATTATTTATTTCTTTTTGGACTAATTAATGGGAATGTGACTTGAAATTATCAAAGGGGCTTGGCTTCATCCAGACTGCAAATATCTTTGATAGCGGTGGTTGGATTTGAATTCAACTTGGTTTGGTCCATATTTACTCATGAACTTGAGTGAAGTTTGTGAAACATGCTAGTAGAAAAATATGTTGCATCTTGATCACTTCAGCTGTTCTTTTTCAAAAATTTAAACACTTTATGTTTAATATGAACTATGAAGTTAAAAGATTGAGTTTTAGGCAAAGTCAGAGAGTGGAATTTGTAATTCAATCTAAACGAAATTTATATCTTGACACAAGTAAAACAAAATTTTAATCTCACAGTTGTTAACAAATCTCTTTTTTATTTTATTTTATTTTTGTTAAGATGTTAACCAATCTATTATTACGCTGCGGCTTTGTATTCAACTTTAGTATTAGAGTTTTTCTAAATTATAGCTTTAATTTAATAGTACATTAGTATTTTGAGTTTAGAAAATTGCAATAAACAATACATTAAAATTTTGAATTTATAAAGGTTGAAAGACCAGATAAGCCCTAAATTCGGTATGTCCATTACTTTAAAAAAAAAAAAAAAAAAAAAAAATCTGTGAATTTTATTGAAAGAAAACTAACCATTGTTGGCTAAAAGAACAGAATGAAGGTGAAGGAACATCCTTCAGCTGCATCTCTGAACCTCTAACATGTTTAGCATGTTTTATTAGGTTACGAGCTACATAATTGAATAATTTACGAGTAGGAGAAAATGAGATATAGTTAAAGGCATTTATAGTAGATTTTACCGATTCCAAGAGATGACCAAAAGAGGCCAGAGACTCGCCTTCCATTCTTAAAGCATTTATAACCACTTGAGGGTCACCTTCCAAGATAAGAGTTAAGAAGCCGAGATCCTGGACAAGTTGAATAGCTGGTACCGCTACTAGGGCTTCCACATCGTCAGAATTACGGGAAGGTGAATTTTTTCCGAGAGTGATACCTTGACTCTGCCCCTGCTATTCCAGACAACAATATGCCTACTATATTTGAATCTCTAAAGATTGCACCATCGAAATTTGCCTTCAAAAATGGAACTAGGTGTGGTTGCCAGCAAACACGAGCCGGTGGTTTAGTCTGCTGCTGTATCAATGGTCTTGAATTATTCAGGACAAAGTCTTGCAGTGTCTCAGAAGCTGATGGGATGACTTGGGAGATTGGGTACTCGCTGGAGCTTGTACGTATCAGGTTTCTACGGTACCAAACAGTCCAAACCAACATGGAGAATAATTCCAAATCTTTTTCCTCCTCTTTAACGTAGAGAAAAAAATCCAGAAAATTATTGAAATGTCGGTTGTGGCAAAAAGACTAGGTTAAGGAAGAGTCCCACGCACACGGGTGAGAGAACTGGACAGTTCCAGAGGGCGTGTAGAACATCCTCAGAAGAATTATCACAGTATTCACAGTTATCCTCCAAAAGAATTCGACGTTGACACAAACTCTTCTTTGTTAGGATGGCCTCTTTACATGCACGCCAAAGGAAGTTTCTCACTTTATTTGGTACCCGAAGTCCCAAATATCTTTCCAAAATGTTGCCGCCGCTGACGCTGAAAAAGGGAAAAAGAAAAAAAGTTTGCCCTTGCCCATTGCTTTTTCGAACTTGTTTTTCATTATTTTCGGTATGTGGCTAAGAGTTGTTAACAATATAAAGAGAAAAAGACTAAATAGTCTGTATATTGATGTGTAAATAATAATGTACAATAGAGAGCCTTATATAGGCTAGATATGTGTGCAGTACAAGTAATATGTGTAAACTACAAGTACAGTATACTGGGCTAAACCCAATGGGCTAATCTAGTCTAAGCTATACACTAACATCTCCCTTCAAACTCGAGGTGGCAAGGGGGAAGCTAACTGGAGTTTGGATATAAGATCTCGAAGACGACGAGGCGGGTGACACTTGGTGAAGATATCAGCAGGCTGGTCAGCAAAGGAGATGGAGAACAACTTGAGATTGCCTTTCTTGAGATGTTGACGAGTGATGTGGCAGTTGATCTCAATGTGCTTGGTGTGTTCATGGAAAACATCATTATGAGCAATGTAGATAGCACTACGATTGTCATAATAAAGAGGAGTGACAGAGGGCTGTGGAGCATCCATGTCAGCCAAGAGCCAGCGAAACTAGACAAGCTCGCATGTGGTGTCAGTAAGGGCACGATACTCAGCCTTAGTACTGGAACGGGAAACAACATCTTGCTTCTTGCTACGCCACGAGACAAGAGAAGTACCCAACAGGAAACATAAACTTGTGATAGAGCATCGATTAGTTAGATCACCTGCCCAGTCTGCATCTGAATAAGCATGAAGCTCGAGAGAAGACCGAGAGGAGTAGTGTAGACCATGATAAAGTGTGCCCTTGACATATCGGAGCATCCGAAGAACGGCAGCATAGTGGATAGAACGAGGGGCATCCATGAACTTACTAACCATACCCATGATATGTGAAATATTTGGACGAGTAACAGTGAGATAGATCAGACTACCAACCAGTGACGATAGCGAGTAGTATCAGATATAGGTTCACCATCCAAGGGTGTGAGCTTTGTATTGTATTCCAAGGGAGTGGAAACAGTCTTGTTGTTGGTGATACCGGCTTTGGAGAGAAGATCAGAAGCATATTTAGCTTGGGAAAGATAGAATCCATCAGAGGATGAGGTAACCTTAAGCCCAAGAAAATAGTTGAGAATGCCCAGATCTTTCATCTCAAAATGCTGACTAAGGAAGTGCTGAAGAGAGCGGATACCTGTAGAATCATCTCCAGTAATAATCATATCATCAACATAAAGAAGAATAAGAGTGATACCAGCAGAGGATCTTCGAACGAAGAGAGCAATGTCATGAGGACTCGAAGTGAAACCCTGCTGAGCAACAATTGAGCTAAACTTTTCAAACCAAGCTCGAGGAGCCTGCTTGAGGCCATAAAGAGCACGGCGAAGGCGACAAACTTGACTGCCTGAGTGTGGATAGCCAGGAGGTGGTTGCATGTACACCTCTTCTTGGAGGTCTCCATTGAGGAAAGCATTCTTCACATCCATTTGATAAAGAGGCCAACGGCGAATAGCAGCCATAGCAATGAGACATCTGACAGATGTAAGGCGAGCAACATGAGCAAATGTTTCCTCATAGTTAATGCCATACTCCTGAGTAAAGCCCTTGGCAACTAGGCGAGCCTTGTATCGTTTAATAGATCCATCAGCCTTGGTCTTGATCTTGTAAACCCACCTACAACCTACTACAGACTGACCAGGAGGCAAATCAACCATATCCCAAGTGTGATTCTTATGAAGGGCATCTAGTTCTTCGTTCATAGCTTGCTGCCAAAGAGGGTCAGTATGGGCCTCAAGATAGGTGTGAGGTTCATAGAGGGTAGCAAGAGCAAAATAGCAGTGATAATCAGTGAGATAAGGGGGAGGAATGCTTACCTAAGTGGAACGACGAAGTTCAGGACCAATAGGAGACTCAGGAGAGGGTGGTGCCATAGGATCCAAGACAGGCGGATCATATGCCGAGGACAGAACCGAAGATGAGTCATCTAGAGAGGCAACGGATGTTGAAGAATCCTCCATAAGTTCAGGATAGAGAGGGAGGAAAAGATCAGGAAAAATGGGGGACTCGGAGGAAGAGGATGCAAGAAACTGCTGAAGACTCGTGAAAGGACAATGTTCCCAAAACTCAACATGACGGGAGACACGAAAGCGATGAGAAATGGGATCATAGCAGCGAAACCCCTTTTGAGATACACCATAACCAAAGAAACAACAGAGATGAGAACGAGGCTGGAGCTTTGCTCATTCATGAGGAGGAAGAGAGACAAAGCAAGCACAACTAAAAACCCAAAGAGAGGAGTAGTCAGGGGTTTGACCATAGAGAAGCTCGAATGGTGATTTGTTGTGTGTAGTTGGTGAAGGAATATGATTAATGGTGTACAAAGCAGTGAGTGCGGCCTCACCCCAAAAGCGCTTAGGAAGAGAGGTAGAATTGAGAAGGGTGCGGACAACATCAAGAATGTGACGATGTTTTCATTCTGCACGATCATTTTGTTGAGAGGTGTAAGGACAAGATCACTAAGTAAGGGTCCCATGACTGTCTAAGAAGGATAGGAAAGATTTATCATTATATTCTTGAGCATTATCTGATCGAAAGACTTTGACAGTGCGATTGAACTGTGTTTCAATCATTTTATGAAATGTTTGGTAAATAGACACAAGTTCAGACCTACGGTGAAGCAGATAAATCCAAGTATATCGAGAAAAATCATCCACAAATATGACAAAATATCTAGATCCCCACTCAGTGGGAACAGGTGTAGGATCCCAAATATCAGAATGTATAAGATCAAAAGGTGCAGAAGAAAAGGAGTCACTATTATTAAAGGGCAATTTTGTTTGTTTGCCAAAATGATAGGAAGTACAATAAAAATTTTGAAACTGAACTGAACCTAAATGACCTTGAGAAGCTAACAACTGAAGACGAGATAAGGATGGATGACTAAGACGAGCATGCCATAGATCGGGTGAGGGGGTGGCAGTGGTAGCAGTTGCAGAAACAACTTATGAAGGAATCTTCAAGTCATAAACCTCAAACATGCGACCAACCTTACGGCCTGTCTTAAGCACTTGATCTGTCCGGGGATCCTGAACATCCACACCATGATTAGTAAATAGAAGATCTATGCATAATTCACAAAGTTAACCAACAGAAAGCAAATTGAGGGATAACTTTGGGATATGAAAAGTGTCACTAAGGGATAAATAAGGAGAATAGATTGTTCCTTTATGACTAACAGGCATAGGAGTTCCATCAGCAATGTAAATGGTGATGGGGTGTTCTAAGGGTGCCTTATCAGAAAATTGAGATTCATCAGGAGTCATATGGTTACAACATGCAGTATCAAAAAACCAAAGTTGTTTACTTGAGGTGACAGAAAGGGCAGTGGAAGTTCAAGATAAAACTTGTTGAATTACTGCCTCAATATTAGCCGTAGTAAGTGGGGAAGCCAAAGATAGACCTGTAGGAACCGATGGATCTGAAGGACATACAGCAGCTGCTTGAGGAAGAGAAGCTTTATTCTGCTCTTGCATAAATTTCTGCAGTTTGTGACAAACTGAAATGTCATGGCCTTTGGCAAGGCAAAACTCGCAGCGAGTACCTTTGGAAGACTGAGAGGTGGGACGCCCAGAGTTTATTCGTGGAGGAGCAATGAATGCAATAATGGGAGGCTGTGGAGATGATGTAGCCAATACATGACCAGATGATGACATGTGATGAGTAGGCCGACGGTTCTCCTCAGAAATGAACTCCTTGACTACAGCATCAAGAGAAGGAGTAGGAGACCGGCTAAGCAAAGAAGCCCTAGTAGGCTTAAATTTACGGCGATCTTGATATTTGACAAAGAGCTCAATGTCCTTAGAACACACTAGTGGAGGATCTGCAGTAGAAAGTTGTTCCCACATAGTAGAAGTCTGAGAATAAAAATCAGAAATAGACTGACCTGTCTCTTGACGCATTTGATAAAGTTTTGATTCAATGTGGAACTCCAGGCTTGAATCATTAGTGCAATTATAGCAATCGGCTAGAAATTTCCAAGCAGCCTCAGCAGTCTTAAGATGAGGAAGAAGATTATAAATGGAGGGAATAGAGGTATTGATAAACCAAGACAAGATCTTACTCTGAATACTCTCCCATTCCTTGAGGCGTTCTTCATAATCATCAGTTGTAATAGCAGTCTTGGAGGCATCTTCAGCAGTTGTGGCTTTGGACTGAGGTTTTGGTATTGGCTTAGGAATTGAACTAGTCACATATCTCCACATTTTACGACCCTTGAGAAAGAAAATCATATTCTGAGACCATGCATGATAGCTAGTAGGACTATCCAACATAATGGTGATAGGACGTATGATATCTCGTTCGTTTTATTGAGCCATAATGAAAAAAATGACCAAAAAGTGGGATTTAGAGACCTCAAATGCAGAAACGAAACCCAAAATCGGAATCTATGCGAAAAACTGAGCAAGACAAGCCCTGTTGAAAATTTTTGACTTTGGTAAAAAAGTCAACGCAAAAGTCAACGGTCAACAGTGGTGGTCAACGGTCAAAGTCAACTGCTAAGGTGTGCTGACGTAGGCAGATGACGTGAGATGTTGACGTAAGCAGGATGACGTCAGCTTAGGGCTGACGTGGATAGATACTGGTAGCCTCAGGCGTGTGGAGCACGTGAAGGAGCTTGGCGGCTCGAAGTCCGGCGCGTGGGGCGCGTGGAGCGCGTGTTCGACAGTTAGAAAGTTTGGGCCGCACGTGTAGGTGCGTGTGAGGTCCTTTCTGGCTATTCTTGGTTGGATTTTGCTCGGGATTAGCTATTCTGTCACTTTATACCTTTGCTTTGGCAGTTGGATGAATAGAAAGATGAGATCCAAGAGTTGCAGGGACTGTGGGCATGATGGCGGTGACTCGCTTCTGACAGTGACTACTGGATGAAAGCGAAGGCAGCATAAGTACGCCAGAGATTTCCATAGGAACCAGAAAGTCAAAGGAATGACTCTGATACTATGTTAACAATATGAAGAGAAAAAGACTGAATAGTCTGTATATTGATGTGTAAATAATAATGTACAATAGAGAGCCTTATATAGGTTAGTTATGTGTGCAGTACAAGTAATATGAGTAAACTACAAGTACAGTATACTAGGCTAAGCCCAATGGGCTAATCTAGTCTAAGCTATACACTAACAAGAGTCAAGTTGATTTCATGTGACTACTCTCCTTTTTAAAGATGAATTTTCTAGGAATTTATGGTACCGAGCACTAGTTTAAATTGTTGCTAGCTGAGCTTTGATGTTCGTAAATTTTAAGCAACCCTTCTCTTTCTTTCTCTCAAACTCGGCCTAAAAAAAAAAAAAAAAAACTCCTCTTGTCCTCCTTTATCCAAAGATTCTAAACATCTCATAAAAGACAACAAAAATCACCGTCATGTTTCTATTAAAAATAAATAAATCATCATCATCATGATGCTACTATTAACTCCAACAAACAAAGCTTGGCAGTACGAAATTTTCCTAACGTACCAAAAATCAACAACGTCATGGAAAGAAGAAGCTCACTAAGCTATGAATCTTGCTTAAATTTCTTTCTAGAATCGAATTCAACCACTCTAGCACTACAAAAAAAGAGGGCTATAGCCGCATTTGAAAAACGCAGCTATAGACCCTAAAAACGCAGCTATAGGCTATAGTTGTGTTTTCTATAGCTACATTTCCAAACACGGCCTATCCTGTGTGACTATAGCCCCCTACGGGACCTAGAGCTGCGTTTTTAAAAACGCAGCCCAAACTGAGGTCTGTTGTTGCGTTTTAGACATCCTATAGCCGCATTTTTACACACCCACAAATGCGGGACCTATAGCTGCGTTTTGTAGAAAACGCGGCAATAAACCCAGCTTGGGCTGCATTTAAAATGTGGGTATAGGCTAAGGACATATAGCTGCGTTTTGTAGAAAACGCGGCTATAGATCCAACTTAGAACTGCGTTTTAAACGCAGCCCTCGTTTTCTACAAAATGCAGCTATAGGTCCCACATTTGTGGGTGTGTAAAAATGCGGCTATAGAGTGTCTAAAATGCAGCTACAGACCCAGTTTGGACTGCATTTTTAAGAACGCAGCTCTAGGTCCCGCATTGGGTTTTCCTGTAGCCGCGTTTTCAAAAACGCGGCTATAGGTCCTTTTTTTTTTTTTTTTTCCCTTTTTTTTCTTCCTAAACACAATCCTACTCAAAACAAGACTTGTAATTCTTGCCAACACTCAGATGCAACCAATTGGAACCAACAAAACAAATTGCCTACACTCAACAATTCCCAACCAATTGCTAGCAAACAAAACAAGTTCATTGCCAAAAGATTAATTACATAAACAAATAATTACATGAAGCAAAACAAGTTCCCAACAACAGATTTTTACATTACAAAATGCATATCCCTCAAGGATTTTTTACATCACAAAAAATTGTCAGCAAGAATCATGGTACTTCTTCAGCTAGTTTCCAGCAAGCATCATGGTACTCCCAATTTCCAGCAATTACCTGTGACAAGCTATAGCTACTTCCCTCATCTATCAGTGTGAGGAAGGAAAAAATTGAATGAGTTGGGTGTTAGGAGTGTTTGCATTCTTTTGTATTTTGTGCATGTATATAAAATGATTAGAATGGCCACATCGGTCAGCAAAGAAATTAAATTATTAAAAAAAAAAAATAAAACCTTTAAGGGATTAAGGGTAATTATGTTGTTAAAGTTGAGGATGGAGGGTGACCCTAAGAATAAAATCACATTGAAATTATATTTCTAAACTATTAGTCAACTTACAATTAAGACTCATTGTTATCAACTATATAGCCCAATTAAACTTAACAACACTCAATGTGGGACATTTGATACCCGTATAAAACATTTATTTAATCCAATCCACACAAGCTTGGGTGTCACAAAAACAATAAACTGCGGTTTGCTTTTAAATGTTGCTTCAAACAGAGTGCTTATTTTTATGTTCGTGGTCACACAAAGACAACTTATGCCAATGTATTTAGTTTTCAAAATCATTCACAACCACGTGAATTTGTTTTCTTGCTAGTTAGAACAAAGTTGGGTGCAGTGGTTAGTGATTCACTCTTATTATTAGTTGCATGTATTTGTTCCTTTGTTTTATTTAAAATGATCCTCCATCCTGGTTTTTTTTTTTCATAATCTGTGCAAACTAGACTAACTAGTTAAATAAATTTCCTCAAAAAAAAAAAAAAAAAAAAAAAAAAAAACTAGTTAAATAAAAGTTTTAAACTAGTGAAGGTTAACCAAGGTAATTTCTTCATGTTCCACGCCAAACATGATTGATTACTTCAATTTTATTTTATTTTATTTTTTCTTTTTGAGGGAAAAGATAGTGAGATTGAATACTTTAATTAATTATGATAAGGTTTGGGAATTGTGATACAACACCATTTGACTACTGGATATGTTGATGGGTTTTGGGCCTTGTAGCGCCGACACTGTGCATATCAAGTCTTGCAAGATCTACTACTTTTCATAAATATTTACGGGATGCTGGCAGCATCTGTTTATTAAAATTAACAGTATAAATAAAAGATTCTACTCAGCTTTTCTAGTCGATTATTGGCTGTTGAGAGAAAGAATAGCATCTATATTGGGCCCCTTTAGTATGGTTCAGCCCAATGAAACACTCATTTCATAGGACATGGTTTTATTTTAATAGGCCTGAGTCTTGCAAAGTTTAGGCATAGGCCCAAATAGTGGGATTTATTTATTTATTTTTTTGGAATAAAGGAATTTATTGAGAGGAAGAGCAAACACCACTGGGACCAACCCCCTTCTATACGATTTTGTATATCATGTATCCGGCACATATGCCGGGTACCTCACAAAGAGGTGGGCCCCACAGTGTGTGGGTCCCGCCTCCTTGTGAGGTATCTGGCATATATGCCGGGTACAAGATATACTTGCTCCTTCTATACAGTCTAGAGACTTTTTTTCTTTTTTTGGTGAGAAGAATACACCATAAAGACTTAATTATACAATGTGAGACTCCACTTATAAAGTTTTGGTCAAATAATTAAATTACCTTATATCAAAACTTACGTGCACAAAAAGGAATTTATAGGTTCCTTGGTAGATGATAAAGAACAATTCACAATAAAAAGTACACTATAATTTTATGGGCAAGACTTAAGTACAATACTTAGGTATTGTTCTTTAGGTTCTCGTTTTAAAATTCTGCCATGTAAATTTTTTCTTATGGGATGGAAGTGTATTTTTTAGTTTAGTAGCCATATGGCTGAATTTTAAAAGGAAAACCTAAGAAACAGGACCTAAGGTACTGTACCTAAGTTTTGTCCTAATTTTAGATATAAAAAAAGGAACAAAAATCCAAATAACACCAATTCAGTTTGGGTCAATTGTCATTTTCATTTATAAACTTTCATAATAATTATTTTCACCTGTAAGGTTCACAATTATTGCCAAAGTTGACCCTTCGGGATCTATAAACTACAGTTATTTATTAGAAAAAACCCTCTTATTACAAAAGAAAATTTTAACATTTTACTAATTAAAATATAATTTTTTTAAAATAAAAAAAAGTAAAATCATCCACGGCTGATTCACAAGCCACTAAAAAACCATCAAATGCCGCATTTTAGGTTTCCAATGTATGTTTAGAAACAACATATATTCCACAAAGGCAAAACTTAGATACACTATCTTACGTATAGTACGTTAGGTACCCCTTTTAAAATTAAAACACCTGTCCACTGAGTTAATAGTGAAACTAGTGTTAAGTCTCCGTCTATTTTTTTTTCTTTCCCCTGTTACTGACTCTTGAACTCCAGCGAAAAACCTCAAACACAAACCTAGCTCCTAACGTTCTCTCTCTCCCTCTCTTTTCTTCTCTTTCTCTCTTTCTTTCCTTCTCTCTTGCTCATATTAGATGAAATAGACAAATCCAGCTCTCTGAATTCTCTATCTCACTCTGTTTTCGCAGATTAATTGGCTGGAACTAAAGTGATTCGTTGGTATGTATTGGCTAAATCTCATTGTAGGTTTTCAATTCTAGTTGCTGGGTTTGTGTTATTTTGAGGTTTGGTAGAGTTTTTCTTTGTTGATTATGATCTGGGTATCAATTTTTGTTAATGGGTTTGTGTCATTATTGCTTTGGTTTGTTTTGATTTGGGTTTTCAATTCTAGCTGCTGAGTTTGTGTTATTTTGAGGTTTGGTAGAGTTTTCCTTTGGCTATTTCTAATAAAGGTTTCAATTTTCATTAATGGGTCTATCTTAGTATTGCTTTGGTTAATTTTGATTTGGGTTTTCAATTATAGTTGTTGAGTTTGTGTTATTTTGAGGTTTGGAAGAGTTTTCCTTTGGGTATTCAATGGCTCCCGTCTCCGCACAGTCTAAGTCTTCTAGATCCACTATCACCATTTCCATAGTTGACATTTGTTAGGACATATGTGTTTCACATGTTAAGAACATATTTCATGATTTTATGTAATTGGCTAATCCTTTGATAAAACGCATTTTACTTGTATTTGGGTAGATCTAGGATGTGTCTAAATACTTCAAGAAACCATGTTTCAAGATCAAGTGTTGAAGCCTTCAAGTCTGTCCAAGAAAACAAGCTGAAAGTGCAGATTTACTAAAGCTCGACAGCTAGCATGTGTCAAGGTTTAAGGAGCTTTTCAGCCCGTATGCTCAACAGCTATCTCGACAGATGCTCGACACCTCCTATCTGTCGAGGTTTAAGAAAACAGCAATCTGATCTAATTTTCTTGGGATCCGTGATTATGTGTTTGGGCCTTCTTTTCTCCTAACCCTAAACATATAAAAGGATTGTTTTAAGGGCCGTCAAAGTTTTCACAAGTTGCACAAGCATTGAGCAAACCTTGTTCAACCAAATTGTGACTAGAGACAAAGTTCTTACCCTTGTTCATCTCTTTCTCTTGAAGAAATTGCTATGTATTTGCACCGTAGGGTTTTGTAACTAAACATCTTCTTGATCTTCATCGTGTGGATGAACCGAAGAACTTTGCAGCCAACAACCTTCTTAGTTGGTGATTAAAGTCGCATACTGGGATCCGCGCATTGGTTAGTCACGTACTTGGGAGCCGTGCATCAAAAGAGGGGAACTGTCACTACAGAACAAGTCCAATTGGGTATTGGGGTAAGGGTTCAACTGTAAGTTGGTAAGGTACTTGGGATTCCTTTACTTATAACCGCTTGTTGTGATAATAGTAGAGTTTCGGGAGTGGTGACCTGAAAATCACCCGGTGGGGTTTTTGCCGTTAGGTTTTCCCCATTTGTAAACAAATCACTGTGTCATTTATTTTATGCTGCATATTTAGTTGTTTGGTGATTTGTTTGTGCTACCACGTACTTTGCATGATAAATTGATTAATTAATAACTTGACTAATTAATTAATTAATTTCAATCATAAAGGGTAAATACATTTGTGGCCTATCAAGTGGTATCAGAGCATGCACACTCTGATTAGGGTTTAATCTTTGCTGTGTTGATCCATTGACCCCTGTTTGTCATGGATAGAGAACAGTGGTTAATTATACCTCCTTTTTTTGATAGCACTAACTATGCATACTGGAAAGTACGCATGAGAGCTTTCTTGCAGTCTCTAGATGAGAAGGTGTGGCAAACTGTGGAAATAGGCTGGACTAAGCCTACAGAAGCGTCGGCCGATTGGGATGATGCGAAGATTAAGGCGGCAAACTTCAACAGCAGGGCATTGAATGCTTCATTTAGTGCAGTCACAAATGAGGAGTTTAAGAAGATATCCTCTACTGAAACTGCTAAGGAGGCATGGACCATCCTTCAGACAACCTATGAGGGAACAAAGGTTGTCAAGGATTCGAAGCTACAAAGGCTCACTACAAGTTTCGAAGAGATTAAGATGGAGGAGGATGAGTCGTTCGATGAGTTCTATGCCAAGCTGAAGGACATAGTGAACTCTGAGTTCAATCTTGGGGAAACCATTCATAAACCCAAGATTGTGAGAAAGGTGCTCAGATCTTTGCTTGAGAGATTTCATGCCAAGATTACGGCAATCGAGGAATCAAAGGACATCGACAAGATTCCTTTGACAGAGCTGGTTGGTAATCTACAGACTTACGAGCTAGGGTTAACAAGGATTGGTAAGTCAAGTAAAAGCAAGAACATGGCACTGAAGGCCAAGAACAGTGACACAGATGAGTCTTCAGACGATGAAGATTCTAAGATGAAGTCCTACATCACCAGGCAGTTCAAGAAGTTTATGAAGAACGCAAATGGAAAGGGTTTCGACAAGGACCGTAGGCAATCCAGTTCTTCTCAGTTCAAGAGCCAAGATAAAGGGAAGAAGGATGCAAGGGATGGCGGTCAGTACACTATTCTAGCAGGACCTAAGTGCTTTGGGTGTCAAGACTTCGGTCACATGAAAAATGAGTGTCCTACATATCTCAAGAGCATTGGGAAGAGTAAGGCACTTGCTGCTACTTTGAGCAACACCGAGCCTGAGGATGATTCCGACAATGAGGATGACGGAATCTTGAATGCCTTCACTGCCACTGTAAATCCTACTGAAGGGATTGTTGAAGATGTGGATGAAGAAGAAGAATTGGTGGATTCTAAGTTTGAGAAGATGGATGATCAAGATGATATCCATACAGCCTATGAAAAATTGTACAAAGTTTCTGAAAAACATAAGAAACTTTATAGGCTGGCAACCAAGAAACTCAGTGATGTGGAACTTGATCGTGAAGTGCTGTCCACAAAGAGGCTAATCAGACTATTGGAGCACTGAGGTTCGAGAACAATTTCTTGGCTGAGAAGACCAAGAAACTTGAAGCGGAGCTGTTTCAAGTCAGAGCTCAATTAGAAAGGACTTCAAGTGCAAAGCTTGATGAGATGCTTAATCTTCAAAAATCTGCTTTTGATCGAACAGGTTTAGGGTATGGTTTCTCTTCCTCTAATATTGCTTCTACTAGTTCTACTGTTTTTGTTCCTCCTAGCAATAATGTTGAAATTGAGAACAATAATGTTAAAACTGATTTAGCTAGTGAGAACTTAGACAAAGGTAAATCTATCTTAGGAGCACCCCCTAAGCAAGATAAAAAGGAAGCTAAGAACTCTAGGGCTAAAAAGGCTAACTCTCAAAAGCCTAAACAGAAGAAGCAGCATCTCTGTCATCATTGTGGAGTTGCCGATCATAGTCGACCAAATTGCTATAAGTGGCTTGCCACTCAACAAAGCAACGGCATGATAGCATCTGGAAGCCAGAATCAGCTTCAATCCTCTCTTGCTTCCCTTGGAGATCTTCTCAAAGCCCTCATATTCCTTTCGAACTTAAACAGTTTCAATTCTTCCCCCTCACTGCCAGTTCAAGGGTTTAATCAAAGGAAAGGTTCTTCCAGGGTGTGGAAGGAAAAGGGCTCCAAGTGATTCTATCACTTTCTTATCTCTCTTCTTGTTTTTGTTTGCATTACTTGTGTGTTTTGCTTTCAAGTTTTGAGTCAGTCTAGTTTTTATATTTGCTTTGTTTAACATGTTGTTGTTTGGTTATTTTTCAGTTTTGTTTTGTTTTTCATATAAAAAAAATTGAAAAATCAGAAAAATACAAAAACAGTGTGTGTTTTGTGTACATTAGTACTTGTGTACCTTGGATGGCTATTGAAACAAAGTTTTCTAAACTTTGTATCTCTTGTAGCTTAGATGAGCATCTCTATGCACAACTAAGCAAGTGAGCTTTGTGGCTCTTGTTTGTGATGAGTAAAATTAAGTTATTTCTTGTATTTAATACTCGTATCACTCTTTTTGATGGGAAGGATTAGAAAATCCTAAGAGAAAGGCATAAATAACCATCTCACTATTGTTTCCTGCCTATCATGAATGACATTTGTGTGCTTCGGCATAGCAAAATTGGAATGTCAAATGCTTAATATAATTGGGTATTTCTTTTCTATCTATTATATGCCCATGCATGATTTGCTTAAAAAGAAAATATGCAAAGAAAAATCAAAAGCAAAAAGATCAAAAATGCTTTTAAATATGATTGCAAGCGTGTTTTCTAGGAGATGTGGGAGTTATAAGATGTACCTCGAAGGTGATAATTCCCATTAAACAGTTATGATTGTGTGTGAGTTAAAGTGATTTACTCATATCTCAAATTGTCATAACATGTTGACACATTTGCATTCTTGCGATGTTTTTCACACACAACACGCAATATTCTTTGCTACTCTTGATCCATGTGCAGGTACAATGTGATTTGGCCATCACAAGGTTTTACATGTGTTAATGTATGCTTACTAAACTGTCTTAACTTATTTTTGAATATAAAATTGGTTAGACTTGTTTAGTGTGTGCGTGTGTTTTTGAAGATCCATGTGCTTAAAATCTTAGTTGAGAGATGTTTTTGAGACATCTCGTGACAAAGTGCGTGTGTTTTTTCCCATTCGTAAACAAATCACTGTGTTATTTATTTTCTGCTACGTATTTAGTTGTTTGGTGATTTGTTTGTGCTACCACGCGCTTTGCATGATAAATTGATTAATTAATAACTTGACTAATTAATTAATTAATTTCAATCACAAGGGGTCAATACATTTGTGGCCTATCAACATTCAAAACATCATCGCTAATACCATTCATATGGTTGGAAATGCATCTTATTCTTCTTCTCTCTCAGTTTTATCTGGTATGTCTCCTTCTTCTTAGCTTATGGATTCTACTTCTTGCAACCACATGACATCTCACTCATCCTTATTTTCTCATCTTAATCCTACACCACACCCTCTTAATATTCGCATAGCTAATGGTTCCACAATGTTTAGTCATAATATAGGTTATATCTTGGCTTCCAACCTCTCAGTTTCTAGGGCCTTTAATGTTCCTAACATTTCTTACAATTTATTTTCTATGAGACAATTAGTTGAGTTAGTTTATCACATTACCTTTGATTATTCTAGGTGTATTTTGCAGGATTTGAGGACGGGACAGGAGCTTGGGACCGGTCCCATAGTTGGGCGTATGTTTCCCATGGACAACCTTCGTCTTCCACTTGTTGCTCCTATTTTTATTGCTATTGCAGCTACTGCAATTTCTTCTATTCTTTCCCTTGCACTTTACCTTGCCCGACTTGGTCACGCATCTTCCTCTTAGGTAGAACACTTGGCTTCTAGAGGTTTGTTAGGTTCAATGTCCATAGAAAATTTTGATTGTGTTTCATGTTAGTTAGGAAAACAACTAGCTTTGCCTTTCAATACTAGTGAATCAATGTCTATTGATATCTTTGACCTAATTCATTCTGATATCTGGGGGCCTTCCTCTGTCTCTAGTATTGGTAGATCTCGATATTTTGTTATCTTTGTTGATAATTATTCTCACTATAGCTAGATTTTTCATATGAAACATCATTCTGAATTATTGTAAGTATATTCTAAATTTGCAAAAATGGTTGAAACTTAATTTTCCAAACGTATGAAAACTTTCGATCTGATAATACTCTTGAATACACTCAATATGCTTTCCAAGCTATTTTGCATTCTTATGGCACTGTTCATTAATTAACTTGTCCAAGTACCTCTCAACAAAATGGTAGAGCCAAATGAAAACTTTGTCATATTCTTGACATTGTTCGTGCTCTCCTTCTCTCTACCAAAATTCCTGTGCCTTTTTAGGGCGAAGCTGCTCTTCATGTTGTTTATGCTATTAATCACATTCCCATTCCTGTCATCCAAAATCAAACTCAATATGAGTGCCTTTTTGGGTCACCTCCAGACTATCACCACCTTTGCTCCTTTGGTTCTACCTATTTCGTTCTTCTTCAGCCACATGAGCATAACAAACTTGAGCCTTAGTCTAGACTTTGTTGTTTTCTTGGCTATGAAAAAACTCAAAAGGGACATCGATGTTATGATCTTGTCTCTCATTATTTTCGTATCTCCCACAATGTTATCTTTTGGGAACATCGCTCCTTTGACGAGCTCTCTCACTTCTGTGCCTCCCTATCTACTTCCTCTGTCTTAGATCTTTTTCCAAGTGAGCCACATATTCCTTCTACAGTTACTCCTGATCCTCCTATAGACTTCTCTGTCCAACCACTAGATATTTTTGATGACTCTCTTAGATCACCCTTTAATGAACAGGTGGAAGATGAACAGGTCGAAGATGAGCCACCCAACCTTGAGCCTAGGTCCCCTACTCCTGCTCTGCCTGAAGATCTTGCACAAGACATTCCACCTCATCACTCAACTCGGGTGAAGATCCATTCCTGCACATTTACTTGACTATCATTGTTATACTGCACTTGCTACACTGCACGAGACTCACACCTATCGTGAGGCCTCCACTGACGCTTTATGGCAAATCACAATGAAAGAGGAACTTGATGCATTATCTAGAAACCATACTTGGGATTTGGTGACTTTCCTCCCTAGGAAATCTGTGGTTGGTTGTAAGCGGATCTACAAGATCAAGACTCACTCTGATGGGTCGATTAAGCAAAAGGTTTTACACAGGAGTATGTGATTGATTATAAAGAGACCTTTGCTCTGGTTGCTTGAATCTCACCTGTTCGAGCACTCTAAGCTATTGTCGCTGCTAGTAGATGGGACTTTTTTCAAATGGATGTTAAAAATGCCTTCCTTAATGGGAATTTAAGTGAAGAAGTTTATGTGCAACCTCCTCCTGGTCTCTCTATTGAACCAAACAAGGTTTGTCACCTTTGACGTGCACTTTATGGCCTTAAACAAGCTCAACGAGCTTGGTTTGCCAACTTCAGCTTTACCATCTCTCACTTGGGTTACATTGCCAGTCATTATGATTTTGCCTTATTTCTTCATCACACCGACAAAGGCACCATTTTGCTTCTCCTATATATGGATGATATGATCATAACTGGTAATGACCTTGGTGGCATTCAAGAACTCAAGGATTTTCTCAGTCAGCAGTTTGAGATGAAAGATCTTGGACATCTCAGCTACTTCTTGGGTCTTGAAATCACTCATTCCATAGATGGTCTTTGTATTACTCAGGCCAAGTATGCTTCTAAACTTTTGTCTCAAACTAGACTCACTTATAGCAAGACTGTTGATACTCTAGTTAAACTTAATGCGCATCTAACTCTCTCGGGGGGGGGGGGGGAACCATTGTCTAATCCCTCTCTTTACAGACGATTGGTTAGCAGCCTAGTTTATCTCACTATCACTCGTCTAGACATTTCCTATGCTGTTCACTAGGTGAGCCAGTATCTATCTGCACCACGATAGACTCACTATGCTGCTATTCTGCGTATTCTTCAATACCTAAAGGGCACTCTCTTCCATGGCCTTTTCTACTCTACTTAGTCTCCTCTTATTCTCCGTGCATTATTTGATGCTGATTAGGCAAGAGATCCCACTAATCGCAGGTCCACCACTAGTTATTGCTTTCTTCTTGGTTCTTCACTAATTTCTTGGCGAAGCAAGAAACAAACCCTTGTAGCCTATTCCAGTACTGAAGCAGAATATCATGCCCTTGCTGATACCACATATGAGCTCATTTGGCTACGATGGCTTCTTAAGGACTTAGGTGTGTCCACATTCTCTGCTACTTCTCTTTATTGTGAGAACCAGAGTGCCATTCATATTACTCACAATGATGTCTTCCATGAATGGACTAAACGCATCGAGATTGATTGTCATTTTATCCGTTATCATTTTGTCTATGGTGCTCTCAAGTTGTTCGCGATCTCCTCTAAAGATCAACTTGTAGATATCTTCACCAAGTCACATCCTAAGGGACGCCTTCGTGCTTTGGTTGACAATCTCAAGTTGGTCTCACACCCACCTTGAGTTTGAGTGAGGCTGTTAACGTGTAATAGGTTGTGGGCTTTAGGCCCACCTTATTTACTTGTACTACACGCATACTTGTACTTCACACTCTGTCTCTTATATAAAGGCACTCTTGTATATTTTATTACTTAAGAAATTCAATAAATTTATTCAGTATTTCTAACAGTCTCGCTATGTGGTTGTGTTGGTGAACATTATAAATGATAATTATTAGTTTACTTGACTATATTTTTGTGTTAATTTGAAAACAACTTATTTAGTTATTTATTAAAAAAAAAATTATGAAAATATGCTTAAATACACTTGTACTTTGAAAAAATTTGATAAATTAAGAAAACATAAGAAAAGAAAATGAGGTTTTAATTAACTGTATATAAAAGATGAAAGCTAAAAAGATAAATCTTAAAGGTAATGTCAAACGGACAAATGCTAGCCACATTTTTACATACAATATACACATTACATGATACTATTCATGGAAATGAATGGTTTTCTTATTTCATATATATATATATATATATATATATATTGGAGGTTTCTATAATAGTTCATGCGACCTCCTTTGTTTGTTCTTAAAATTTTCTTTTTTGAGAGTCTAGGAGATTTGGAAAGTTGAAAGGAAGGAATAAATGCGTTGTGATGAATGGAGAGATGGAGTGGGGTCTAAAGCTTTTTTGGGGTTGGCCTAAAAAAGCTGGGTAGGTCACACCAAAATAATGAAAGGCAAGCATTGAACTACTTCTCTCTCAACACGCAACAAACAATGTCTTGGTGAACCTCATTTATCAGAAAATGAAGAAATTCAAATTTGAGAACAAGAACGATGTCGGAATAATATCGTGGGGTTAGTGTACCTTTACTTGTGTGTTTGTGGACCACGGAGCAATGGTGGCTTTAAGAATTTTTCTTTGAATAGTCATTAAAAAATTTAAATTATAGAGAATTTAATATAAAAAGGAACTTAACTATATCGATATTATCAAATAAAATATGCAGTTACATGATGTTTTATAATTTTATTTTATTAAAAAATTGAAAAAACAAAAAGATATTTATGAGAGATAAATGGATGAAAATAAAGAATGCTGAGATGAGAGTAATAAAGTGAGAGTTTGAAATGATGATAAATTAAGAAGAGAGAGAGAGAGAGAGAGAGAGAGAGAGCAATGGATGATACCTATTGCTACCGTGAGCTGAGCCACCGAGAGAAACTTATGGCCACAATATTTCCCTTAGTATTGTTTTTTAGGAAAAAAGGAAGTTAAATATTATTTTTATAGAATGAGTTGAACGAGTATGAATTTGAATAATTAGGGTTTTTATTTTATTTTTTAATGGGCCTTTTGTTGAATATTTTGCTCATTTGCTATTATTTAGCCAAATCTTGTTGTTGTTTTGACTATGTTTGCTAATATTTGGGCAAAATTTTAGAATTGTGTTAAGGACACAACAACTAAGTTAACTAAGTTATTAATCCCTCATATCTCAAAATAAAATAATAAAATATTAGACTGGAACTCACCATAGTTAAAAACAATGGTCTTTTGAAAATGTTGTGAAATTTTGTTGTGTCTGTAAAATTTCTCTAATTTTTATTTATGTTATTTGGGCTTTTACTTATTTTGTTTAAGGGGTTAATGATTATATTTAGGGGGACAAAAAATATATTTATTAAACCAAAATTTTTGGAATTGTCAAGTTTGGCACTCAAGGATTTTTTTTTAAGATAGAAAAAACGTATTAATATATATATTTTGGAGGTTTCTATGATAGTTCAAGTGAGCTTCTTTGTTTGTTCTTAAAATTTTCTTTTTTGAGAGTCCGGAGATTTGGAAAGTTGAAATGAAGGACTAAATGTGTTGTGATGAGTGGAGAGATGGTGTGGAGTCCAAGCTTTTTGTGGGGCTGGCGGCGTAAAAAAGCTAGGTAGGTTACACCAAAAAAATGAAAGGCAAGCATTGAACTACTTCTCTCTCAGCGCGCAATAATTTGAGAACAAGAACAATGTTGGAATAATATCGTGGGATTAGTGTACCTTTACTCATGTGTTTGTGGACCACAGAGCAATGGCAGCTTTAAGAATTTTTCTTAGAATAGTCATTAAAAAATTTAAATTATAGAGAATTTAATATAAAAAAGAACTTAACTATATTGATATTATCAAATAAAATACTTTTTTGTTATGTTTAGACCCCTTAAACTAGATTGTTTAACCTAATATATTAGCCAAGTGATTGCTTAGATTAATTATTCAGATCTAGGTTAAACAATAATAAATCATATCATGCATAGCAACGGTAAAGTAAATAGCACCATGATATGATGACTCAAGAAAACCGATGAAACAAACCATTTCAAGGTAAAAACCTGGGGAGTGATAATAGTTTAATTTTGCATATTTATATCATTATTAGAAAGCATTATCATACTTATTTTGAGTTAATTCAAGAATTTTATAGTTGATTTTGGAATAATGCTGAATAATCAATTTTGTGCTTAATTGAATTTTAATGAGTGAATTTGTCTTTTGTAGGATAATGAAATAAATAAGTGGATTTGTGCAAAGAAGAAAGCTAATGGACTTTAATTTTACAAGGGCCATGATGAAGTCAAAGAAGGCCAACCCAATTAAATTCAAGTCCAATTGGAGTAAGGAATCAAAGGAAATTTGCACCTAATCCAAGTCCAATTCGGATTAGGATTCCAGCTTGCGCACCAGTTAGTATTTGGAGTATAACTTTTGGTTCAGATGTCCAATCGAGATGATTCAAGTTGGGCTGGAAAGCTAACTTAAAGGGATACAACTTTGTAGTTTACCAAAAGTCAGAATTCTGAAGTTAAATGGGCCAACAACATCGGTTAAGTGAAGCCTAAAAACCTGGGATTTCCTCCAAACGGGAATTCAACTTGTAATAGGATTCATTGACCTATTTAAAGGCTCTTTAGGGAAAAATTCAGAGGGGAGCTGCTGTAGAACATAATTTAGGTTTTCTTAAAGTTTCTTTATAGTTTTTAGAGTTCTATTTGTGTTATGGCTTGCTAGAAGGCTTGCTAAGGCAAGGGGTGAAACCCAACCGTTTATTGGTATGTTCTTAACAATTATTTATTGGTTTTAATGCTTATGTTTTTATGTTTTTGATTGTTTTACTCATCTAGAAAAGTGTTTAATTCTATGTAATCCTTTGATTTATCGTAGACTCCGGGCACGTTAAATGCTTAGTATTCCCTGCGAACTAATTCACTAGTTTTGTTTTGCCTAAAATCAATCAATTACATGAAACTACCTTAGACAATTAATTCTTGAGTTTTTATTGTTAAATCATCCGACTAAGATCATCCTTCGTATGAATTTTAGTTGAGTTATAAAATAAATATTGTTAAGACTACCAATAGATGTGCTATGTGTGGATCCCTAAACCTTAGCGCCTTAATATATTGTTATTTTCACTCAATTTAAATTACTTACACTAAACTATAAAAAAAAAAAAATCTCTTCAATTAAACTTTATTATTTTAGTTTTATTCTCTTGTGGTTTGCTAATCAATTCCCTTTTCCCTGTGGATTCGACCTCGGACTTTCCGAGTTATTACTTCGCGACAATCCTGCACTTGGGAGCATTATTTAAGTCGCAGCAAGTTTTTGGCGCCGTTGCCGGGGATTAGGCGATTAGAGAAGCGTTCCACTTTGTTTGGAGAGGTTTTCGGCATTAAATTTCTTCACATATTTGGTAATATCTCTCCAACTCTTTTCTTTTTAAGTAGTTTAGTTTTCTTTTAGAGTTTTTCTTTTATTTTTACTTCTTTTTATTGTTAAAGGTATTTGTTTTCTTTTCTTTTTCTTTTTCATTTTCTTTCTTGCTTTACTATTGCATGCGTGTTTGGTGTCGTGATAGTGATAATCGCTTGGTTAGAATTGAGTCTAATAATTTGTTTAGCAATTTATTTGATTCTTTCACACATTCTCACACACTTGATATCATGGCGGACTTAGAGAGTACTCATGGTGATGAAAATAATTTTAATAATGAAAACTTCCATGCTCACCAACCCATTAGAACTCTCAGGGATTATTTGCAACCTACTAGGAGTAGTGCACCATCATGCATCATTTTTCCAACTAATGCAAATAATTTTAATTTTAAGCCCGGTATGATTTCATTGCTTCCTAAATTTCATGGCTTAGATTCTGAAAATCCTTACCTACACTTTAAGGAATTTGAGGAGGTATGTTCTACCTTCCATGACCAATCATGTAATGAAGAGACCATTAGGTTGAAGTTGTTCCCTTTTTCTCTTAAAGACAAGGCAAAAACTTGGCTTAATTCTTTAAGACCTAGGTCAATTGGTACTTGGTAAGAGATGCAAACTGAATTTTTAAAGAAATTTTTTCCAATTCATAGGACTAATGCACTTAAAAGACAAATAATGAATTTTTCACAAAAAGATAATGAGACATTTTATCAATGTTGGGAAAGGTTTAAAGATTTGCTTAATGCTTGTCCACATCATGGCTATGAAACTTGGCATATAATTAGTTTTTTCTATGAAAGTTTAACTCCAAAGATGCGCCAATTTGTAGAGATGATGTGCAATGGAGAATTTTTGAATAAAGATCCTGATAAGGCTTTTGATTATTTTGATCTCTTAGCTGAGAATGCCCAATCTTGGGATACCACTGATACCTCAGATAGGTCTAGAGCATCCACCAACCCCTCTAGGGGTTGTAAGTACCAACTTAGGGAAGATGATGACCTTAGTGCTAGGGTGGCTAGTCTAACTAGGAAGCTTGAAGCCATGGAATTAACGAAGGGCAATGGAATCAATATTGTGCCTAAAATTGATGAGGTTTGTAGAATTTGTGAGACCATGGAACACCCTACCAATGAATGTCCTACAATTCTAGCTTTTAAAGAGGTGTTGCATGATCAAGCAAATGCTATGAACATGGTGAAAAAACCATACCCTTCCTCCTATTCAGAGACATATAATTCAGGGTGGAGGAATCACCCAAATTTTAGTTGGAGGAATGATAATGTGGTTGCACCTCCTACACATGATTCTTCAAATTTTGTTCCCTATAATGCCTCTCCAAAGAAGAGTCTTGAGGACACTTTGCAACAATTCATGCAAACTCAATCCACCATTAATAATCAAAACTCACAAGCCATAAATGACATTAGGAGCACTCTTACTAAATTGACCACATCCATGAGCACAATAGAAAAGGGTAAGTTTCCATCTCAACCACAACCAAACCCCCAAGGTCAATTTTGTGTTGATGATTGTAGTTCCTCTGAAAATAAAGTGAGTCAAGTTAAATCTGTAACTACTCTTCGTAGTGGAAAAATCATTGAAAAAGATATTCCTAAAAGCAATACACATGATGAGTCTTCCAAAATAAAGAGTAGTGATGAGATCCTTGAGTCTAAATCTAATGAAATTGAAAGGTGTCCTATCCCTGCTCCTTTTCCCCAAAGGTTGATTTCCCCTCAAAAAGTGAATCAAAATTTTGAAATCCTTGAAGTGCTTAAGCAAGTTAAAGTGAATATTCCTCTTTTGGATGCCATAAAGCAAATTCCATCATATGCTAAATTTTTGAAAGATTTGTGTACTGTTAAGCGTAAGCTTAATGTACATAAAAAGGCATTTTTGACTGAACAAGTTAGTGCAATCATTCAAAATAATAGACCTCCTAAGTTCAAAGATTCAAGTTGTCCTACTATTTCATGTGTGATAGGTAATTCAAAAATAGAGAAAGCTTTGCTTGATCTTGGGGCAAGTGTGAATCTTTTGCCGTATTTAGTGTATGAGCAATTAGGTCTAGGTGAGTTAAAACCCACTTCCATAATTTTGCAACTTGCCGATGGATCTATGATTGTACCCAAGGGTGTTGTTGAGGATGTTTTGGTTCAAGTGGACAAATTTTATTTTCCTGTTGACTTTATTATTTTGGACATGCATCCTGTTTCTAATGCTAATTCTCAAATATCTGTGATTTTAGGACACCCATTTCTTGCAACTTCTAATGCATTGATAAATTGTAGAAGTGGAGTCTTAAAATTATCTTTTGGCAATATGACCCTTGAGCTTAATATTTTTAATGCTTGTAAGCAACTAGGGATGAAGAGGATGTGCATGAAGTTAACTTGATTGAAACAATTGTTCAAGACCAAACATTAGAAACTTGTTTAGTCAATTCATGTGATTTTAACTTTGATTAGAATTCTGAAATTGCATACATTCATTGTCTCTTGGAATCTGCACGGGAATTGGAAGTGAGCAATTGGAAATTGAAATGTGAGGAGTTGCCACCTTGTGAGATAAAGTTGTTCCCATCTAGTGAGCAAGTACCTAAATGGAAGTTGAAGCCCTGGCCAAATGATCTCAAGTATGCTTTTCTAGGAACCAATGAGACTTTTCCTATGGTAATATCTTCTGAACTTGATTCCTTGCAAGAATGTAAGTTATTAAATGTTTTGAGTAAACATAAGGGTGTCATAGGAAGGAACATGGCTAACATAAAAGGACTTAGTCTATTGGTTTGTACTCATAGGATTTATTTAAAGGACAATGACAAACCATCTAGGGAGACTAAACCAATTTTGGAAAAGATGGTTAACCCAAATCGTAAAAATTGGTCTTTAAGGTTGAATGATGCACTTTGGGCGTACCGCACTGCCTATAAAAATATTCATGGTATGTCTCCCTATAGACTTGTTTATGGAAAGCTTGTCACTTGCCTGTGGAATTAGAACATAAATCATATTGGGCAATAAAGATGTTTAACTTTAACTTAGACAAGGCTAGTTCATTGAGAAAATTGCAATTGAATGAGTTGGAAGAAATTCGGCATGATGCATATGAGAATTCTAGGATTTCTAAAGAAAGAATGAAGGTTTTTCATGACAAACAAATTTTAAGGAAATCTTTTGAACCATCTCAAAAAGTTCTTTTGTATAATTCTAGGTTACATTTGTTCCCCGGAAAATTGAGATCTAGATGGACTGGACCTTTCATTGTTAAAAATGTTTTCCCCCATGGTGCCATAGAAATTGAAAATCCTAAGAATGATAACATATTAAAGGTGAATGGACAACTTCTTAAGCCATTTCTTGAGAATTTTTCACAAGACTTGCCAAGCAATTAGCATTAGTATTTGTGTCGTAGTTTAGATTGTGTGTGTGTTTTTTTTTTTAATTATTTTTTTTGTTTTGTTTTCTAAACCCTTTTACAGGTGTTAAAGTTTTTTTCTGTTCATTTATGTTCATCTCTTCAAGGTACTCTCTGTAATCTCTACTCTTTATTGTTTCTCTTTGTTATCATTGAGGACAATGTAAGTTTTAGGTTAGGGGGAGGAACTTGAGATGATTTGCATTTGGTTTTATTTTATGTTAAATTTTTTTTTTTTTTTTGGTTGTTTTTAGTGATTTTTGTTTTTGTTTTTGTTTTTAGTCCAATTTTCAAAAAAAAAAAAAAGTGTTGCTTTAGCAAGAGTTTTAAGCCAAAGTTCTTTATGTTACTTCTATCTAAAGAATTCCACTGTTTTTCATGCTCAACTATTATGCACATGCACTTTAGCCACATGAACATGTTTCTTGGTTGAGAGATAGAGATGACTTTGAAAATCTTGAAAATAAAATGTAGAGACTATAACCCAAGTGAGCTCTTGAGCCATTGATTTTTTTTTAGAGGGTTATTTTCTTTTGACCTCATTTTTCATTTGGAAGCACATAACTTTGTTGTTGCTTAGTCTCATTATTCTTTGATTTGATCGAATGCTAAGAATTCATCAAATTTTATGCCACACCTAAATATGTTAAAGTCATGGATTTTGAAGAACTATCCCAATCCTTAAAGAGATTATTTTAGGCCATCTTTGTTAATTTTGAGCCTTTATTATCTTCTTTCTTGATACATTACCGCTAGTCACCCATTTGAGCCTATTATTTTAGCCGTTCTTTCTCAAACCCTTTCCTAAGGTGTTCCAAGAATGAATGCAATCAAATTGTCTTATTACAATAAATTTGTGGTGAAATAGTTGGAAGAAAAGGAGGACTCACTCAAAAAAAAAGAGTCATAAACAAAAAAGGAAAAATGTTGGGAAAAAAAAAGGGGAATGTGAAAGAGGAAGAAATAGAGAATGAATTTTTTGATGAAATTTTGAAGAAAAGAAAAAAAAGTGAAAGTGCGATATTCAAGAAACTTGAGAGAATAAATTAATTGGCATATATTCAAAAGAAGTTGTCTCTCTAATTATTCTTGGGAACACTTTTTATTTTTACCTATACCCTTTGTTCTAAATTCCTCCTCTTTACCCTACATTACGTCCCAATGAAAGTCCTATTTGATCTTAAGGAAGGTATGGTTTGGATCTTGATATGACTAATCAATGTGTGTGGTGTAATATTCTTAGTGTTTGGCATCCTTTCACCATTCTTCATCTTATTTATATGTGAGATATTAGTCTTTGTTCTATATTATTCTGCTCACATATGTTTGAGAGTGTTACACCCTTTTCGGAGTGATTTTATTTGTTGAGTGTTAACAACTGTGAGATTTGAGTTGAAGCATAACTTTCGATAAAAATTCAAGCCATATTTTATCTTAAGACTAAGGTTGTGTTTGTGTTGGCTAAACTATTCACACACTAAGTATTGATGGCATGTGGAATATCTTTGGTGGTTGTTAGTGTTTTGACCTTTGATTAACTATTTCAACTAAAGTAATAATTTTTTGTTATTTTGTGTCTTTGTCTCGAGTCGCTTAAATTGCTAGGGACTAGCAATGAGCGGGTTGGGGAGTGTGATAATAGCTTAATTTTGCATATTTATATCATTATTAGAAATCATTATCATACTTATTTTGAGTTAATTCATGCATTTTATAGTTGATTTTGGAATAATGCTGAATAATCAATTTTGTGCTTAATTGAATTTTAATACGTGAATTTGTCTTTTGTAGGATAATGAAATAAATAAGTGGATTTGTGCAAAGAAGAAAGCTAATGGACTTTAATTTTACAAGGGCCATGATGAAGTCAAAGAAGGCCAACCCAATTAAATTCAAGTCCAATTGGAGCAAGGAATCAAAGGAAATTTGCACCTAATCCAAGTCCAATTCGGATTAGGATTCCTGCTTGTGCACTAGTTAGTATTTGGAGTATAACTTTTGGTTCAGATGTCCAATCAAGATGATTCAAGTTGGGTTGGAAAGCTAACTTAAAGGGCTACAACTTTGTAGTTTACCAAAAGTCCGAATTCTGAAGTTAAATGGGCCAACAACGTCGGTTAAATGAAGCCTAAAAACATGGGATTTCCACCAAACGGGAATTCAACTTGTAATAGGATTCCTTGACCTATCAGTACCCCTTTCCAATGGGTGGTTTCTGGCTTCATATAGAATAACTGGCATTGCTCTATTGGAAATAGAACTTTTAATTCTAGAACTTTAGTAGTAGAGTTTTTGTGGAATATAGCTTTAATTTAAAAGTACTTTAGTGTTTTGAGTTTAGCAAATTAGAATGAATAATTCATTAAAATTTTGAATTTATAAAGTATGAAAGACCCTATAAGCCTAAATTCCGTTTGTCCATTACTTGAAAAAAGAAAAAAGAAAAAGAAAAAGAAAGGTTTGCCCATTGCGGTTTTGAACTTTTAGTCATTATTTTCTTAGTCGACTGTATGTTGGCATGCCCTAATTATGTGGCCAAGGGTCAAGTTGCTTTCATGGTACTACTCTCCTTACCCAAGATGACTTTTCTAGGAATTTCTGGTACCGACTACCAAGCACCGGTTTTGGTTATAAGATAGCAGTTTTGACCAAGTCCCAAACCAGCTGCTAGCTGAGCTTTGATGTTTGTAAGCAAACCACTCGGTTAAATACTTCAAATACGTAGGAATCATTTGGAAAGGAATATAATCCTTTCGCCATGAAAAAAATGAAAATATTGTTTATTTAAGGAACCAACGGGTTGGAGGGAACTCTGTGTTCTCGATAGATTATACTAATTCTGCTATTATACATAGTATTAGATTAGTTTCCTACGAGGTAATTTACCGACAAAGTAGAGGATGGAAGGTAACCTGTCCCGAAAGGGTTAGTCACATCTGAACCATATTTCAAAAGTATTAGTCAAGTTTGCTCATCACTATTATCTATATAGCCCAATTCAACCTTAGTAACACTCAATCCGAGACTCTATATTACCCCGTATTACATAGTTATCCAATCCAATCCACATGATCCTGGTATCACAAAAATCCCATCCACATGATCCCGGTATCACAAAAACTGTCAACCGCCCTTCGCTTTTAATGTTGATTCCACATATAGTGTGCTTATTTTATGTTTTTGGTGGTCATACAAATATGAGCTTATGCCATTGTGTTTAGTTTTCAATCATTCAATCACATGAATTTATTTTCTTGATAGTTAGAACAAATTTGGAAGCAGTGGCTAATGATTCCCTCTTATTATTAGTTGCATGTAGTTTGTTCCCTTTTTTCTGTAAATGATACTCCATCCTGGTCATTCTTTTTCACAATCTGTGCAAACTAGTTAAATAAAAGTTTCAAACTAGTGAAGTTTAAGAAAGGCTGTTTTTGCCAAAGTCATTTAAGTATTCATTTATAACAAAGCACTGGTTTATCAAAGCGGGTTCCTATAGTCTTATAAAGTAGTTGGCTCTGAGTTTCAGATTTAACATACAAGTTACTCAAACTTCTGAAGAGAGAAACACAAAGACCATCCATGACATTATATCATACCTTTCAAGTAAGTACGCATACAAAAAGAAAGAAAAAAAGGAAAAGGAAAATTGGAAATATAGATAATACACCCAAGATTGTGTTCCAGTACTTGCAGTCTTATATTTCTGTGTTCTTTGCTAGGGGCTCCCTTCTATTCCATTTCTCATCCATGATTGTTTTTATGGGCACTACCATGACCATATATAAACCTTGCTGTTCCCTCTGTGTACACATGAGTCTCATTATCCAGCCTGCCAAATGATCACCTCAAATTAGTTTCTAGTCAGAAAATGAAATTACATATATATGTGCATTCAAGTGAAAACAATTAGGCTTACGAATTTCGAACTGCTTTGCTCAAGGTGGATGCTGATGAAAATGTTTTCCCATCAAGGTATCTGTTCTCTCCCTTGATCTTGTGTTTCATCCTAAGGTCTAACTCATCAGCATTCAGCACAAAGGGAGAATCTGAAGCCTGCCATTTTCAACAACTCTTAGTCGACCAAATTAATCTCAATTTTAGGAATATATGTTATGAGAATATAAGGCACCTAGTTGTATTATAATGTTGTATAATACAATATGTTATAAATAATTTTCTCTGATGGGCTTGTGTAAGATTCTGAAAAATACTAAAAAACAGACGAAAGAAAGCATTGATTTGTCATACCATAACCCATCCCCAAGTATCAGCAAAAGAAGGAATATGAGCTGAGTAAGGCACAACATCTGCACGCGAAAAGAAGTCAGTGAGCCATGTGATAATTTCTGTTCTTGTTTAAAGGGGATGGCTATTAGAAAGCTTGAAAAAGCAACATATCATTGTTTTTCCAGGTTACTTACATTTGAAAACCTGTCTTAAAGTGTTGTAAATGCAAGAGAATACTTCTGTATGGCTGAATATTCCAGCTGGTCCTGCCTACATAGATTACAATACATAAACTGGTTAATTTTTTCAACAATGCTACAGATATTCACAATTTATTGAGGTGTCAGACTATTATTAGTGCAACATCATTTTCACGACCACCATTGCCTCACTTTTGTTATACATTAATCACAATATGCTACCTCAATGGTTATAAATATGTGGTGTCATTAGACTTTTTGTAATTTTCCTTCCCTCCCTCCATACGCACTCACACATACACACCTGTGTGACAAATATGCCACCCTGATTCAGTCTAGGTTTGACAGTAAACTCATAGAAGGATTTGGTGTAGAGTTTATAACATGGGCCTCCCTCAATTGGGTCAGCCAGGTCGCCTATGATCACATCATAAGCCTCTTCTCTGCTTTCTAGCTCAGCCCTGTAGAAATCCATGACAATTTATACTGGTTGTAATAACAGTAATAATGGTAATAACGATAAGGACATCTATGTGTTGTAATTAAGTAGAGAATGGGGACCTTGCATCATTGATAATGAGATCAAGTCTTGGATCACAGAAAGCTTCCCTGTTTACAATTAAGTAAGACTTGCAAAAATCAACCACTTCCTGCACCATGGAAGAAGTAATTGCTGAGCCACCATTCCTTGTTGGGTATAAATTGTAATAAGAAATTTCCATTTAATCATATATTTTGCGGCTCTAAAGTATTACTTTTGTCACATACATGCAATAGAAGGTCAGATAAATGTTACACATTTCCCTTTAATTAGATATTTTGCGGCTCTAAAGTATTGCTTTTGTCACATACATATAATTAAAGGTCAGATACATGTTAGAAATTGGTAACCATTGCTGCTTTCACTAATCTTATTCTTGTCTTTTGTGTGAAGAGACGACAAAATAAAGGATCTTTTGCAAGAGCAGCACAAAGAAAAGAAAAACCATTGCTTGTTCACATATCACAGTAAAAAGTGTAAAACAAATATGATGACAATAGTCATTTTCATTAGAAAGTACTTCAAGAAAAAGAAGAAGAAAAAAATCCTAAAGAGAGAGAGAAGAAAAAACAAAAAGTACATACGACCTCGTGAAACCAAAAAGTCTTAGAAGGAAATATTGAGTTAAAACACATAATACACACACAAATATATAAATTAAAAACTTTGGAAGTTTTACCTCATCAATGTCACACATAATAACCTTCTCTACAGTCTTATGTCTAAGAATTTCTCTTGCTGTGGAACCTTCACCTCCTCCCATAATAAAAATGGTCCTTGGACTATACAATCAAAAATATAAGTCAGATTAAAATGTACCCTCAACATACTATCCAATACTACATAAAACAAGAGGAATAAAAAGTAAAAACAAATAATAAGAGGAAAAGGTACTTTGAATGATGAAGAAGTGCTGGATGAACCAGAGATTCATGGTAGATGAATTCATCAGTCTCAGCACTTTGAAGCTTTCCATCAATGACTAGAGCCTATACATGTAAAAACAATGTTTATCTCAATAAAAAATTACACTTAGAATTGCTACAAATGAAATGTTTCATTGTCTTTTCAACTAAGAGTTTTTTTTTTTTAGATATACCTTTCCAAAAGGCTTAGTGTCCAACAGCGCAATGTCCTGGTACTGAGTAGCTCCTGTATGCAATATACTACATAAAAGGAAAAAAAAAAAAATTATGAATTATAAATATAATTAACAAAAGCCATTACAAGACTATTTCTTTTTTTAATTAATGTTGTCTAGCTTTTTCATGACCATGGTGTTGAATTGAAAAACTTGTCGCCTTTTTAACAATAGTCTTTTTGGAAGGATTATTATAACAGTTCCCACTTCCTTGTGTCAAAGAAATAATAATTACTTCAAAATCTAGAATATAACCCTAGCAGACAACTTGGGCATTGTCGATCTTGTTGTCCCTTACCCACTTGAAAGGTTAAATAAAGGAAAGGAAATCAAACTTTGCCACAAAATCCGCCACCGAGTCTAATTATTATTATCATTAAAATTCAGCGGCTTAACCACCACACACCCTTGGTGCGATGGTCACTCTACAAGTATAAGTGTTTGTGGGGTGTGGGAGGCAAGAGTCGGGGTTCAAGTGTTCAGGAGGGAACTTCACACACATATACACTTAAATTAGGCTAGAGTAGAAATTCTATCTTGTATAAAAAAAAAATTCGGCAGCTTAGACCTTAAAGAAAATAAAAATAAAAATGAACTCTTTTGTTATTTTGGTAAGTAACAAAAATATATATATATATATTTATATATATAAAAGAAGAACTCTTTAAAGTAGGAAATGTGACAGTTAATAACAGGAAAAATAAGAACTCTTCAGTTTTTTTTTTTTTTTTTTTTAAGGAAAAAAAGAAAGAATGTGTGATATCTTACTATTTGATGGAGTATGAAGTGAAATACTTAAGAGTGGAACAGCTAGAAGATTTTTATTCAGTAACTCTGTTTAGTCTTAAGATAAATAAATTGACCAGAATAAATTACACCACTGTGACTAGATAATAAAATAAGCTTTTATGGGATATATATATATATACCTATTGAGAGCAAAGGACCATCTCAAATTCTCTTCAATCTCTTCCTCATACCAACAGCTCTTCCTATAACCATTTAATGGAAGTTCTTTTCCATGAACTCCATTCCCATTTGAAATACCATTGGAGCAAGAAATATCACCCATTTTCCTATATATCACTCAAAGAACCTTGACACAAAGTGAGAGAGAGAGAGAGAGAGTGAGAGCTAAGTGATGAGGAGAATAGAGGGCTTGGTACAGAATATAAATGGGAGGGCAGTAGGGAAAGAAATGAAAAGGACTATGATTTGTGCTATGGATGAGTAGAGATATTTATCGAAGTGGGTGTGCTCGAGAGTGTAAAAGAAACACAATATCCTCATGGATTTTCGGGACAGAGTGCGTGGTTTCTAAGGTTGATTTCTTCGCGTGGTTGTATCCATATTTTCTTCAATCTCTTTTATCCAAAATATTCATTATATTGGACATACGTGATGATCTTTGCCATGTGCATGCGCAGCCATGAGTATGATAAAACGAAGGAAGTGATTTTTACGTGTATGATGTGGCAAGGGCTAAAGATTGTTTAAAAAGTAAAAACTTAGCTAAAAAAACAAAAATTGTAGCTAGGGACCAATGTATATTGAATTAATTGAACCTTTGTGAATTTTACAATGGGAGCATTTGACACGTGGTATGTACATGTGATGGCATACATAGATAAAGCTAGCGTGGATGATGATGACAATTGTTGGTAAAAAAAAAGAAAAAAAAAGTAATGTTAGGTATGTTACAAGTTTTATTATTTATAATTGGTATTTTGGCTTGATAATAAAAAATTATTATTATAGAGCAGACATCATAAATTAAAATTTTATCTTATCTATATATAAAAAAAAAATCCAACTAAAAAAATTATTTATTATATGTTATTGATGTGGTACTAATCACATTTATTGTCACGTTGTTTTGCAAATTTTTTAGATTATAATTAGTAGTACCTTTAAGTGGTTTGCAAATTTTTTATACTAAATTTACCATACCTTTAAGAATAGTGAAATCTTCTATCTCACTTTTATTGTTCTAATTTATGTTCAACCTATTGTAGTATATCATATGTTTTATTTTTTTTACTTTGAATATTTTGTAAGGAAAGAATAAAAAAGATATATGAAAAGTTGTTATTGAGGGAATATAAAGTGAAACACTCAAAATGGGACAAATGATATTTATTCATACCTTTAACATTTTTTATAATTGGATTTCAGTTAGCTAAACTAGTAAAGTCTCTAATGGTAGAATAAGAGATCTGGAGTTCAGTCTCTGCCTACACCAAAAACCGACTGGTGTCTTAGTTTGATGATAAAGAGCTATTAGTAAAAGCGGACGTCATATGTTGAAATTCTTTATAATAAAAAAAACATTTTCCATAATAATAATTAAAAAAAAATCCTTATACCACTTTCATTGTTTTATTTTATATTCTACCAATCACAATCCGTATCTTATAAAGTTCTAAAGTATCAAAAGTTTAAAATAGAAAAAAATTTAGATACACCACATCATCCTGTAGTTGTAGAGCGCATAAAGCAGAGCATGGGATATGAATTTTTATTCAGTTAATTAGAGTGGTAGAAAAGGTTAAAGGATGATGATTGATAGGCTGACAATTACCGAAAATTTTGGTTATTCTTTTCTTTAGGAATGTGTGCAAATCTTGGTTGGAGAGAGAGAAGAAGAAGAAGTGAAGAGCGTGCAGTGGAAATCATCATCATATTCTCTTTGTTGCCTCAAAAGATTGAGGAAGAGCGTGCTATGCCAGGCGCACTCATAATCACCATCACAAACCAAAGGCATCAATATCCTCTCTAAGTCTCTATCCCCACCATGCCCAGAAAAAAAATCCAGAAAAAAAAAAAAAAAAAAAAAAAAAAAAAAAAAAAACACCACTAAGACTGTAGAGTTCACCATTTTGATCATGCTTATTCCACGTGTCACGACATGATCACATCTTGTAAATCCACTTTGTGGGTCTAGTGGGACCCCAAATGTCACGTTTCAAACAATATGATGTAATTTTGGCATCAGCATGATGTGCATATTTTGGACCATTGGTAGACAAGGAGGGTTCATTAGAGAATTCGAGTGGGGGTGATTGTTCTTGAATCTTTTTCTTCATGCACGCCAACTATGAATACAAAGAAAAAAATATCAATCCTTTGTAGGGTTTCAGGGGTTATCATGAATTGGAAAGTTATCATGTTACCGAAGGGTCTTAAAGCCAATCCTCTTTCATTTGCTTCACTGTTCTGTTCCCCTTTTACTTCCCTCTGTTCCCCTCTTCATGACCTGTAGAAATCATTACAAATGGCAATGTTTTAGCCACCATCTGATATAACATAACATAAAATATGATTGGTATGTTCCACTACTTGATGCTTTTTTAAAGCTATTTTTATCTGTCTGTTTGGATTAACCTTTTTTTTTTCTTTCTCCTAGTCTATTTGTTTATGTATAATTTTTAATATATATATATATATATATATACATATATATTTTGAAGTACATTGATAATTTTTTAACTTTTAGCAAATAAATAATTAAACTTTTGAGTTTTGAATAAAAAGCTAATGCAAATCCAGGCTTAGATTTTGTAGATGTATACTGACATATTAATTTTCTCTTGTCCTCCTTTATTTTGTTACAACCTTCATAGTTTCTCATTTTATGAAACACAAATTAAGCCAACTGATAGTTCCTTTTGCATTCTATGCACAAAATAAACCTGTTTGAACGCATTACTAAACACCATGTTTTCAATTTTCTCTTGGGAAAGTTTCACAAACTTTTTTCAGTTTGTGATCATAAAGCCAGACTTGAAAGAATTTTGAGGCTTTTCTTCAAATACGAATGTATAAGTTAACTTGGGAAATTTTGCAACCTATACCTAAGATTATTAATTTGTTGTTGTTATTATTATTTTAAAATTTAAGAGTATATACCTAAGATTCATTACAAAATCAAACTTACACCGGCTGTATACCTAACTTCACATGCAAATACACATCTTTAACTTTAAGAATATTTAGACCTAACTTTCCTTTCTGATAAATCCGAATTTATTCAACCTAAAAAGGTATAGGCATAAAGAAAGTGCATAGCCACTGTCAGCCAACGAGACTAGTAGTCAATGGGAGGGTGAGTAAAAATCCTTTTCCTCAATGTGGGTACTCCACTCAATGCTTCACCGACTGCAATCTCTTACATATTTATGTTTATTCTTGTAAAGCATAAATAAATAGAATATATGACAATATTGTAATAGATAGAGTATAAAGTGAAATTGCTTCACCAATTACAATCTCTTACATATATATGTTTATTCTTATAAAGCATAAATAAATAGAATATATTGTAATATTATAATTGATAGAGTATAAAAGTGAAACTCTCTCTCTCACATATGTGGTGAGTCCCTTATAGAAATTTGGAAAAAAATGGAATACATGCAGTAGAAAATGGTTTGTGGAGCATGAAATTCAGTATTTAGAGGGAGAGTCAGAAGATTTGGAATCCTAGTTTTAATTATGTACACCTAACTAATTGACACACTTTCTTAGCCCAAAAAACAAAAAAAAAGCATTCATGACAGACAAACTATCTTTCTAAAAACTATCTATCCTAACAGTTTTTAAAATGACAGATTTCAAATTGATGGGGGTTCCAATCTTACTAATTTAAAATGATGATAGTAAATTACTAAATTGTAATGGTAGAAATAATGATTTGTTAATGGTGGTGGTATGGAGTTTTGATGTTTAAATTTTAATAGTAGTGGTGGAGGCAACACTGGGTTATTGGGAGCAGAAGTGACAGTAGTGACGGTGGTAACACCACCAGCAACGAGTCAGGTTGATATGGCTTCCGCTATTATGGTGACAACAATGGTGGTGACATGATGAAGGGTAAGGCTGATGAATGTATATATGAAAATGATAATGTTTGTACAATTTGTCAAATGCCGAATTATCATCAATGGGATTTAATTCATCAGGAAGTTTGAAATTTCACAGAAAATTTTGAGATATCTCTTTTGTTTACCCAAATGAAACTAGTGATGGGACCGACGAACTCTCTTTTCTTGGACGATCTCATTAAATATACTCGTCCACCTTGACACGAAACTGACGAAGGCAAGCGAGTCATTAATAAGAGGATTCAATGCCTCGGATAGTTACCAATTAGTTGGCAAACCGTTGGAGGCTCATCAAAACCCGCGTTAATAAGCCCTGAGACGTTACGGAAAGAGCAATAAAGCCACAATTAAGGCCCCAACGGCTAGAAACTATGAAGCTATATATACACACTCATCAAAGGCAAACAAGGTACATAAATTCACCCAAAAAATACTCTTACATAGATATCTTTGGTATTCAGAACTTTCTTATTTCTCTCAAAAAGCTTCTATACACTAACTTTGGCATCAGAGACGTTGTGGCAGGCACCACACCAGTGACCACCTTAGAAGAGCCTTTATTCTACGTTTGCAGGAATAGTGACGATGATTCCACTCCATCTGGACGAACCTACAGGACTGACGATTTACACATCATCAATTTGGCGCCGTCTGTGGGGTCGACATTTTCGCACCTAGGTTCGAAAACGTAGTTCCAGTTAATTCCAAAATTCAGATGGAGTCAAACCAAGATTATATAACATTAGCCCTGCAAATCCAGACACTTATGGCTAGTGTAGAGGAACTTACCAAACAGAACCAGGAGATGAGGCTGCGGCTTCAGCAAGAGGAAAATCGGTCCAGGACCAATCAGGAAGATGGTGGAGATAGTCAGAGAAGGAGTGACCATCGAAGACCAGCCACTCCAGAAAAACCAAACTCGGATCTCCTCCGGGAAATGAGAAAGGAGATGGATGAGCTAAGGAACGCCATAAAAGAGAAGACGGATCAAAGCTTGGATAGAATGGTCAGAACGACGGATTCACCCTTCACGACGGTCGTCTTGGAATGCCCTGTACCGTCAAAATTTCGCCTACCTCAACTTGAACCATTCGACGAATTGAAAGACCCCCTGGACCACCTCAACACTTTCAAGACAACTCTAGGTCTTCAACAGCCTCCTGACGAAATACTGTGCCGCACTTTTCCCACCACAATCAAAGGAGCTGCAAGGGAGTGGTTCACAAAGCTACCAACATCGTCCATTGATAGCTTCGAACAGTTGGGCAATTCCTTTGTGCGCCACTTCGTCGGAGGGTAGCGCCCGAGAAGGCCAACAGACCACTTACTGACCATCAGACAAGGAAAGAAGGAGACCCTGAGGTTGTACGTGAAGCGTTTCAGTTAGGAAACTTTAGAGGTCGACGAAGCTGATGAAAAGGTGTAGCTGACAACCTTTAAAGCTGGATTGAAACCCAGGGAGTTCATGGTCTCACTCGCAAAGAATCCCCCAAAGACGATGGTAGAAATGCTCCTGAATACATAAAAGTACATGAACGCTGAAGACGCTTTAGCGGCGATAAAAGACGTAGAGAAGTCTAATGAAAAAGGAAGGAAGGACGACGATCGGAGAGGGCAAAAAAGGAAGCGTTCAGATCGTCAGAATAGTGACGGGGGTAAAAGGAAAGACAATAAAACTCCTCGGACCGTAAAATTCACTCCCTTAGTTATGCCTGTTGACAAGATTTTGGCGCAGATTAAAGATGAGCACTATCTCAAATGGCCAAGGCCGTTACACTCGTCACCCAATATTCGTGACAAGAAGAAATATTGTCATTTCCACAAAGATCACGGCCACTATACAAAAGATTACAGAGACTTGAAGGAGCAGATAGATGAACTCATACGAAAAGGGAAATTGTAGAGGTTTATAAAGAAGGGAGAGCCTAGTAGGTCCAGGGACGAAGACCACACGTCCCAACATCCGCCAAATGTGATCGGGGAGATAAAGACGATCACGGGTGGGCCAATCAAAGGCGGGTCATTCAGATCCCACAAGAAATCATATAACAGGTAGGTAAATAGCATCCACAAGACACCACCCCTGAAGTAGAGACGGACGAACAGGGACATGTTTTTCTCGGAAGAAGACGCTAGAGGAATAAAGCAACCTCATGATGACCCCTTGGTCATAATGCTCACGATAGAGGGGTTCAATACCAGGAGAATCCTCGTAAATAATGGAAGCTCTGCGGACATCATCTACCTCTTCGCTTTTCAATAGCTAAAGTTAGATCCAAGAAGGCTGCGTCCTTTTAAGTCCCCTCTCATCAGCTTCAGCAGGGACAGGGTGTATCCCCAAGGCATAGTGACGTTGACAATCACAGTGGGATCTTATCCGTGACAGCTAACTCGTCAGTTGGATTTCCTGGTGGTAGATTGTCCCTCTTTATACAATGTGATCATTGGGAGGCCCACACTCAACCGCTGGAAGGCATCCACATCCACCTATTGCCTGAAAGTGAAATTTCCAACGAAAAATGGTGTAGGTGAAGTAAAAGGAGATCAAGTACTGGCTATGGAGTGCTACCAAACAGTGTTGGCAGCCAAGGAAAACCATACGTGGATGATCGAGGAAAAAGAAGAAGAGAAGGTAGAAGCCCTAGAAATTGTGGAGCTAGTAAACGGGGAGCCAATGAAGACCACCAGGGTAGGGACGACCATGAGTGCAAACACAAAGAAGAAGCTACTAGTTCCTTAAGGAGAACCTGGACATTTTCGCCTGGAGCCATGAGGACATGCCAAGCATATCCACGGAGAGAATCCAACACAAGTTAGATGTGGAATCCGAGAAAAAGCCCGTCCAACAGAGACGACGAGTGTTTGCTCCAAAACAAAACTAGGCGATCATGGACGAAGTAAATAAACTTCTAGCAACGGGCTTTATTCGTGAGGTCTACTACCCAAACTGGCTAGCCAACGTCGTCCTCGTAAAGAAGGCAAACAGGAAATGGAGGATGTGCGTGGACTTCACAGACTTGAACAAGGCCTGCCCAAAGGACAGCTTCCCCCTGCCAAGGATAGATCAGATGGTGGATTCATAGCAAGGCACAAGCTCCTGACTTTTATGGATGTATTCTCGAGGTACAACCAGATAAAACTGGCAGAGGAAGACTAGTCGAAAACCACATTCATCACAAGGCAAGGGCTCTACTGCTACAAGGTAATGCCCTTCGGGCTGAAAAATGCAGGAGCAACCTACCAAAGGTTAGTAAATAAGATGTTCAGTAAACAGATCGGGAGGAACATGGAAGTGCATGTGGACGACATGCTTGTCAAGAGTAATAAAGAGTTTACTCACCTGGACGACCTCCAAGAGACATTCATAACTCTCAAACGATATCAAATGAAGTTAAACCCCAGCAAGTGCGCCTTTGGGGTGGCGTTAAGGAAGTTCTTAGGGTTCATGGTGTCCTAGAGGGGAATAAAAGCAAACCCAGAGAAGGTATGAGCCATACTAAAGATAGTGTTTATTACAAACCCATGGGTAGAACTCACCCTTGAAAACCGGCTTGCAAAGGGAGGGTGCCTAAGAGTTTATAAACACATGGTTAAATTTACACTTAACCAATGTGGGACACTAGGATCATAACATACCACCACGCTTCGCAGCCGACGTCCACGACGGCTCATTCTAGCGACACTAACCCGTTGGTAGCCCTTTCTCTTTTTGGTGGCTCCACTCAACTATTAGTAATTTTAATCCAGCCTCTAGGTCGCCTTTTCTGGGATCCGATCACAAAGCCGTAACTCATTTGATCTCATACTCAATGAGCTACACCCAATTAATTGGGATGATGGTTGGCTCTGACACCAAATTTTACAAACCCATGGGTAGAACTCACCCTTGAAAACCGGCTTGCAAAGGGAGGGTGCCCAAGAGCTTATAAATACATGGTTAAATTTACACTTAACCAATGTGGGACACTAGGATCATAACAGCGTCACCCAAGACCGTGAAGGAAGTCCAAAAGCTCAAAAGAAGGATAGCAACGCCCAATAGGTTCGTCTCGAAAGCAACGGACAAATGCCTGCCCTTCTTCAAGACACTGAAGCAGGCCTTCGTTTGGACGGACGAGTGTGAGAAAGCCTTCTAGGAACTCAAGCAATACCTGAGCAATCCACCCCTCCTAAGTCCGTCCAATGAGGGAGAAAACCTGTATTTATACTTGGCAGTGTCAGCTACAGCTGTGAGTGCTGCCTTGATTCGAGAAAAGGACAAAAGACAACTCCTAGTCTACTGTGTCAACTAGGCCTTCCAGGGGGCAGAAGCTAAATGCCCACGAATAGAGAAGATTGCATTCGCTTTGATTGTCACTTCACGCAAGCTGCACCCTTATTTCCAGGCAAACCCTATCTGGGTGATGATGGACCAACCTATAAAGAAGGCGATGAACAAGCCCGAGGCTGTAGGAAGGATGATCTAGTGGGCTATTGAGCTTAGTCAATTCGACATTGAGTACCACCCCAGGACAGCTATTAAGGTACAGGCGCTGGCAGATTTCATCGGTGAATTTACAATCCCCGACAAGGAGGGAGCCACAAACGAGGCGGAAAGATGGACGATTCAAACTGACGGTTCATCAGTTCGAAAGAGGGGCAGAGTATGAGTCATTATCATTACCCCCGAAGGAGAGACGCTTAAATACGAAGTTCAGCTAGCATTCCCGGTCACCAACAATGAAGCTGAATACGAAGGAGTACTGATGGGATTAAGGGTCGAGAAAGCACTAGGAGTCAAAAACTTACTCCTCCAGAGTGATTCAAAGCTCGTCGTAGGCCAAATAAAGAGGGAATTCGAAGAAAATGAGGAAAGGATGCAAAAATACCTGAAGTTGATGAAGCTATTGACACAAGAGTTTGACCAAATGGAGTTCACACAAATCCCCAAAAGCCATAATTTGGGGGCAGACGAGCTGGCGAAACAGTCGTCGTCAGAAGCAAGACCAACAAGTAAAGACCTAGAGATTGAAGTCCAGAGATGCCCCAGCATCGAAGAAGTCCACACCTTCATAATCCAGAGCGAAAGCAGCTGGATGACCCCAATCTTATCCTTCCTTCAGGACGGACGGCTCCCACAGGACATCGAAGAAGCAAGGAAGGTCAGGAAGAGGCCAGCAAGGTTCACAATTTTGAACTATACCTTGTACAAGAGAGGCTTCTCCATGCTTTACCTAAGGTGTGTCAATGAGGAGGAAGCCAGATACATTCTAGAGGAGATCCACGAAGGAATTTGCGGAGATCATGCAGGCCCGAGATCCCTGATTAGCAAAGTTATCCGAATGGGTTACTTTTGGCCTACCCTGCAGAGGGATGCAAAGGAGTTCGTCAAGAAGTACGATAAATGCTAGAGGTTTGGAAACGTCCAGCGCATCCCATCCGAGAAATTGACGACAATATCCTCCCCGTGGCCGTTTGCTCAATAGGGACTTGACATCGTTGGCTCATTACCCCAAGGTAAAAGACATGTAAAATTTTTACTAGTTGCCATTAATTATTTCACAAAATGGGTTGAAGCAGAAGCACTATCAACCATAACGGAGGTGAAGGTCTAGAACTTTGTGTGGAAGAACATATCAGACAACGGGCGGTAGTTTGATAGTCAAAGTTTCAGGGAATTCTGCTTGGGGCTAGGAATCAAGAACCAATTCTCATCCCCTGGTCACCCCCAAGCTAACGGCCAGACGAAAGTGATGAACCGAACCCTACTCAAGATCATCAAGGCTCGCCTGGACGAGGCAGAGGGCGCATGGCCTGAAGAGCTGCCTAATATTTTGTGGGCATACAAGACTACAGCAAGAACCCCAACAGGAGAGACCCCCTTTAGTCTCACCTATGGCACCGAAGCAGTAATTCCAGTCGAAGTAGGAGTCACCAGCTTAAGACGAGAAGCTTTTCACGAAGGCAGCAATGACGATCAATTGAGAGTCAACTTGGATTGCTTGGACGAATCTAGAGACAAAGCATCGCGCAAGATGGCGGAGTACCAGCAGAAGATGTCCGAGTACTACAACAAAAGAGTGAAGCTCAGACGACTTAATATTGGAGACCTAGTCCTGCGCAAAGTCACACCTGACACCAAGAACCCAACTTAGGGGAAGCTCGATCCAACCTGGGAAGGGCCCTACAAAGTCACCCATTATTCCAGGCAAGACAGCTATCACCTGGAGACGTTGGACGAGAGGAAACTGCCATGACCATGGAATATCAAGCATTTGAAACAATACCATCGGTAGATGTAGTGGACGAATGTATTCATGTTTGAAATAAAGTAATAAAAGAACTATTCAGCCAGTGTGATGCATGTGTAAAAAAAAAAAAAAATTGGCTAAGTAACAAGATTCTGCCTAGACAGATGTAAGTTACTGACGAAGCCAAAAATGACAAGATCCCTTCAATGGGTGTAAGTCACAAAAAATTGGCTAAGTAACAAGATTCCGCCTAGACGGATGTAAGTTATTGACGAAGCCAAAAATGACAAGATCCCTTCAATGGGTGTAAGTCACAAAAAATTGGCTAAGTAACAAGATTCTGCCAAGACGGATGTAAGTTACTGGCGAAGCCAAAAATGACAAAATTCCTTCAATGGGTGTAAGTCACAAAAAATTGGCCAAGTAACAAGATTTTGCCTAGATGAATGTAAGTTACTGACAAAACAAAAAATGACAAGGTCTCTAAAATGGGTATAAGTCACAACAAATTTTTTTAGCTAAGTAACAACAACTCGCATAGACGGATGCAAGTTACTGACACAGAAGAGATAAAAAAAAATGATAACTAAAGGAACGATGCAGACAGGGATCACATGCAGTCACAGAGTATCATGCAAGGCAGGAAAATAAATAAGTAAGTATAAAATTAGTAATATAATTGAAGGCCCAAAAACAACGGGCAACCAACATTGTTTTAGCATTATAATTAAAAGCCCATAAACACTAGGCTAAAAACATTGTTCTGAAAGTAGAATCAAAAAGCCCAAAATACACTGGGCACGTAGACAAACATAAGCAAGTTCAGGCATCAGCAGCTACGTCATCGCCAGCAGGAGGCGGAGGAGCACTCTCAGGAGCATCACCCTTAGGAGCTGTGGACTGGGAGGCTTCGTCAGCTGCCTTTTCTTTGTCCACCTCTTCCAAATCCAAGTTCTCTAGATCCACTCCAGTGGGGTGCTTAATGAAGTATCGCCTCAGGAGCTCAAAACCTTTATAGTACCAACTGAAGAGCACAGTATTGTACTCCTCAGTCTGCTGGAAAGCCTCAACGGCCTTGGCAGCAACAGTCATGATCTTCTCCTTCGCGGCCTGGAGTTGCTTATCCTTTTCCAGAGTCAGCTGCCGCTCAGCTCTAAGGTCGTCCCCTAAGGCCTTAGCCTTTTCCTTGACAGTGTTGGCCTCGTCCATGGCAACAATCAGGTCCTTCTTCATTTTGGAGTTCTCTGCCTCCAAAGCCTCCACCCTGGACACCGCAGATGCGACCTTCGCTTCCTGGGTAAGGTACTCCAAGGTTATATGAATGCTCTCCCCCAATTCCTGAAAAGAGAATTACAATTTTCAGGACTATGCAAAAAGAAGAGAAAGAAAAGGATAAAGTTGCACAAGTATATTACCTAGACGAGTTTGTGGATATGACGACTCACGACCTCGTTGGAAGGCGTGCCAGAGAAGATCTTCAATTCCTCGGCAATGAAGATCTCTTGTGCCTTCGTCAGCGCCAGGCTAGCATCGTCCCAAACGTTGGACGAGCGAGAATCAGCCTTCTCTTTCCTTTTGTCAGCCACACGTGGCTTCTTCCAGATAGGAGTAATCTCTTCGATCGAGGTAGCCAGAGAAGCTGTCCTCATCGTCTCAGTGTCGAGGGTAGCTGGAGTGACAGAGACCCCCTTCTCCACGACGCACACTGTCCTCTTCCTGAGATTGGACAGAGGCTCGTTCTTCTTGGACCTCATTTTTGCATACATGTCCTGGTTAAATTTAGTCGTCATTTCTGTGAAAAGGAAACACTTGTTAAAAAAAAAAAAAAGAGCAGAATCAATGACAAACTAAATAAAGTGTTTACTTTTCTTCTCTTCAATCTCAATAGTGCGCAGGACGTAAGCGGAAGGCTCCGAGCCAAGGCAGTACAAAGCCAAAATGCGAGGATCGACCAAATTGTCGAAATCGTCAATTGACTTCGCGTACTCAATAGCAGCCTCAACACGTTGCTTGTACCTGCTCTTAAGTTTGGGCCGTCTCTTAACTACACAAGACAACGAACAGAAGAATTAATAACGACAGAATGTACACGAAAGAATGAAGGACAAAGGACTGGTAGAAATAACGACGCACCTAGACTCGGGGTTCTCCAACGACGGAGCAACCTAGGAAGATCACCCCAAACCTCGTCAGAGGGAGTCTCCCATTCATCCCCAGACACAAAAAAGAATCGAGACTTCCAGCATTTGAATGATGAAGGTAGGTCCTTGACGATCCTAGTCTTCCTCTCCCAAGGCACCAGTTCGTAGTACCCATGTTCCTTGGACTCCTTTAAACAATACAAATAAACAAGCTCGTCCACCTTAATCATATCTCCTTCAGTAGCAGCCAGCCATATCTCCATACAACTGACCACTATCCTCCACGCATAAGCTGTCCGGGAGCAATGTCGAAATGGCCTAGAAGCTTTATGAAAAGGGTGGACAGAGAATCTAAGCCTGCTCAGGGAAGCAGCCTCGTAGAAGCATACCTCCCCGGGCGAGAAGTGACAAGCTTGTTCCTCCCCACGAGGAAGACAAACCCTAACCCTCTCAGGGAATTGAAATCTCTCTCTAAACCTGGAAAGCGTCTCGGCATCCTGGCCACACACCTCCCCGAGAGCATGGAAGGCCTTAATTTGCCGTGGGCCAGAAGTCGCGGTGTTTTCCTCCACTTCCATTGGGTTGTCGCTAGAAGACAACCCCGTCTCGAGCTCGCTAGACCTCACCTCTGACATCGCTCTTCGCTCACTAGCTAAATCCTCAAACCAAACTACTGACTGACACAATAACGGGAACAACCCAGCCAACACCACACTAAGACTATTACCCTAAAAAACAAAACCTTCAATCAAAGGGGAGAAGGAACAGGAAACACCTAAGGAAGCCCCCAAACATGCAAAAAGTAATGAGATGGAGGGACAAACTACCCTAATTTCGGAGCTACTAACCATGGAAACCCAAAAGAACAAAGAAAGAGAGACAAATCCTAAAAACCCCAAAACAGAAAAGAAATCAGAAACCAGCCAATCTATCTATGCCATAAAAAGCAAAGGAAAAGGGAAAAAAGAAACATACCTCAAAGGAAGTAACCACAGAATGCAAAAGCTCAAAGAAAATCGCAAGGTGGAACAAATCGGAGAAGAAGGAGCACAGAGCAATGATTGAGAAAGAGTTGAAAAAAGGGAAAGGGCAAGAAGAAAGAAAGGAAGTTTAAAAACTAGGCACAAAAAATTGAAATTCAGCAGGAAACCCAAGAGTCACACAAATGGGGCATTAACTCCACCGGTCAGAACACGCCACGTGGCCACAATATGTGTGGCGCCGCCACTACGCATTAAATGTGGAACGATACCCCAAGAGCCATGTCTGAGCAGAAAACCTTTCATCTTCTGATGGTCGTTGTGACACGCCACGACGACCACAGAACCTGGGGGCAGCTGATGGGACTGACGAACTCTCTTTTCCTGGACGACCTCATCAAATATACACGTCCACCTTGACACGACATTGACGAAGGCAAGCGAGTCATTAATAAGAGGATTCAATGCCTCGAACAGTTACCAATTAGTTGGCAGACCGTTGAAGGCTCATCAAAACCCGCGTTAATAAGCCCTGAGACGTTATGGAAAGAGCAATAAAGCCACAATTAAGGCTCCAACGACTAGAAACTATGAAGCTATATATACACACTCATCAGAGGCAAATAAGGTACATAAATTCACCCAAAAAATACTCTTACACAGATATCTCTGGTATTCAGAACTTTCTTATTTCTCTCAAAAAGCTTCTATACACTAACTTTGGCATCAGAGACGTTGTAGCAGGCACCACATCGATGACCACCTTAGGAGAGCCTTTGTTTTACGTTTACAGGAATAGTGACGAGGATTCGGCTCCATCTGGACAAACCTACGGGACTGACAATTTACACATCATCAACTAGTATTGACAATTCTCAAATTACAACTTTTAAGTAAGATCTCGTGTCAAAACTTCTCATCTAAAACATACCTTTGTTATCATACCTAAATACCTAATGTCTATAGCTAGTTGCATAATTTATAATCCAAACGCATCAAATTCATACTCAAAACTAATATTTGTTGATAGTATAACAGTTGCAGCCAAATTTACACCTAACTTAGACTACCTATGGTACACGTCAAAGCTTCATCTAATTGATAGACTCACAATCCAAAACACTGAATAATGCAAGATATGCTTATAAATGCATTTATCAAAAAAATTTGACGAATCAAAAGTTATGTAAAAAGAAGAAACTAATATTTATAGTAGTTTCCAAGGTCGTGGCCCTTTAGTTGCACATACATTTGATGAATATAAGGAAAAGGTATTTGGTATCATTGGGATATATTACACCTTTTACACAAGAATGGATAGTGTGAGCTAGACTTACTCTTATGTGGGAGGAGTGTGATATTGGCATTAGATTGGTCAAGGCAAAATATGCATTGTGGAACCTCAAGGGTTTTCTGGACAAAATTGGCCTCTGCCCTTTTCGGGCAAACTAAGTAGCATTCTACCCCCTTTCTCAAACTAATTAGGGAAATGTCCCTCTTTTGAAACTCGGCTTTCTCAAAATCGACTTAAGCCCTATAGTGACGTTTTTAAGGACCTATAGTGGCGTTTTGTAACTCGAGCTCCTTGAAATCAAGTTATAGGCAAAAAACTTGCATAGAACTCGAGTTCATGAAGCTCGAGTTACAAAACGTCACTATAGGTCCTGAAAACGTTACTATAGTCTCCTTAAAATGCCACTATAGGGCTCCAAAATTTTTTTTTTTTTATAACTCGATTTTGAGAAAGTCGAGTTTCAAAAGAGAGACATTTTCCTAATTAGTTTGGGAAATGAGGTAGAATGCTACTTAGTTTGCCCGAAAAGGGCAGAAGCCAATCTTGTCCAGGGTTTTCTTATTAGGGAGTTAGGGACATCAAAAACAAAACCCATGTATAAGGTTTAGATCCAGTGCCTAACCCTAGCTATTGAGTTATCATATAATACTCAAATCCACTGTCATAATACTAGGTCTTGTCTTGTCATCCCCTTGGCTTGCAATTCAAGGTGGTATTCTGTGTTTCGGTTGCATGTAGCTAAACTCACGAAATATGGGAAACTTTTTCTAGCAACTCTTACCCATGAACTTTGCATCATCACATGACGTTGTTTCTTCTAAATTTATCAATGCCAAATTTCAATTTATTCAACATGTGCTAATTTATTAGAAGTCAATCTTATAGTTTTGTGGTATTGTTTGCTCTTCTTCTATATAAAGAGAATCACGGTACGAATTTCTTTGCCTACTTAAAATATTAATTGAACTATAAAAAAATTACATGTATGCTAATTCAAAGGAATTATACATTCAAGCATTATTTATCCATAAAATTTTAATATGTTTACTGGAAAAAGAGAAGTGGGCTAAGCACAAAATTCTTTTAGAAGGATCCCCCCTACAAAATATAAGGCCCAGCATGTGGGGTCCAAGTTCTTTGTACTCTTTTTAGGGGTGTCCAACCACCACCCAACAAAACCGATCCGACCTAATCTAATCCGAGACACCTTAGGTTGGTGGATTGGAATTTTATTTCAAGCCTCGAGATTCAGTTGATAGTTTTTCAATCCTATCTAATCAATTTTGACTCAATATCTATATAAATATATTTTATTAGCCTTATTTTAATTTCGTTAGTTTAATTTATTTTGTTGTTCTGGGAATTATTTTTATTGAGTTTAAAACTTTGGAATATAATTGAAACATTTTCTGTGAATTGTAATCATTTATTAAAAAAGGTGTTGAAATTAAGAATTGATGAAAGTCCAAGTTTTTATAAGGAATGAAACATAAACCCAATCTACACATATGATGGGTTGACAATTTTTCAATCCAACAAGGTTAGGTTGGTTTGAAAAAACCCAATCTCTTGCACATTTCTTACTCTTTTTGTTTAACAATCTAGACTAGGCTTTGATTGGACTTTGGGCCATGCACTGTTCTCTTACTACAGTGGCAAGTTTATTCTTTTCCTTTTCTTTTATGTTTAATTACTTGTGATCAGATCATGCATAATAGCAATGCAATCGGCATACTTCTTCGGGACGCAATCTTATATACTTATGGCGTGTTTGGTATTGCTTCATCGACAATTCAAAGCACTGTGAATAATGCATTAAGCTAAGACAAAGCAACACTAAAATTCACATTGGATAAGTGCGAATTACATAGACGGAGTCAGTGTGTCATATTAACAGGCAAAGGAATACACATAACCAATAAGTAGAGGACTTCAGGAAGCTATTGAAAGAGTGAGAAAAAAGGACTATGAAAGCAAGAGACTATATCAGTGTTTTCTTCAGTGACGGGTGCTAAAGCCTTTTCATCAAAGTTGGCTTCAAGTTTTCCCCATGCATGCATGCATGTATTTAGTGACTCAATATAGAATGCCATTTGGAGAAGAGTAGTGATATAGTATATAAGATTTGTCTCTTCATCTAACAAAAACCACATAAAACACCACAACTTTTACCACAGTTGTTAACAAACGCTCCATTTGTTTCAATTTTCAACTAGAAAACAAAATTTGGTAAATATGTTTTTTGCATTTTTTGACATAATTAACTATATATGACGTGGCAGAGCTAGAACACAGCTTATAGTATACAATCCCAATAGTGTGGGAACTGTCTTCCACCCAATATAATGAAAAATGTGTTTTAAAGAGCAAAAAGCATTTTCTAAAAGCTTAGGAAGTAAATAGATCACTAGAAATTAAATTCGCACCACAAAAAATTTCCCAATTGTAACTTCTTTCTTTTCCCATTCGTTCTCTCTCCATAAACTGATAATTGATAGGCTTTAACCAAATTGTCTGTGACCAATATTGACTAGTTGTTGTGGTTTTTTCAAATGACTTTTTTTCCTCTTAAACCAATTGCTTTCCTATTAATTTTTTAGTACTATTTATTTCACATATACTATCACAATCTTCACAAAAAAAAAAAAAAAACAAGGAAAAACGTGATTTTAAGTCACTATTTTGAAGTAAAAGGAAGTACGTGTTTTAAATAGGCTTGCCCTATGTAGACAGTTTACAAAAATTTGGGGTATAGAAAGTAACACAAACGCTATCAAATTAAATAACTAAGAGACTCTATGGACATGCACACCCGTGCCTGTAGTGCGCAATGTTGTGACACATGTAGTACTTGGACACGTGGTATTTGTGCGTGTGATCAAAATCTGAATGTGAGATATATTTTTTAAATGAAAATAAAATAAAATTTACAGAATGATAACTTGCAGAAATTATTTTCTAATAAAAAATAATTAACGTTTAAAAGATAACTATTTTTTGAAGGATTATGAATCAATCTAAATAGTCATGATTTTCTGAGTGGTGCAAATTCAAATGAGTCCAGATGTTTCAATTGAAACTCTTCATTTTATATAAAAATAAAGGGCCTAGAGCAGATTCAAATAATTTTTGTTCTCATTACTATGGTCAAATACACAATTTTGCAGGAAATTCTTTGCGAAGAAAACTTTAAAATTGCTATCTAGAGTTGGTGACTTTTTTGTAGCCTAAAGGTGAATTACCAATAACCTGGCAACAAATTCTTTTTAGTTGGAGACAATTATCACCTTAAAATTTTGTTCTAGACACACCTCAAAATCAGTTGCGGAGCTAGGAATTTATACTTGAGGAGGCCAAATAAGAAAAGAGGTAATTATATTATTTATCCTTAATATGTATAATAGTCTAAATAGTACTACTACAAACATATATTTTTGAGATTTTCAATAGTTAAGTGATTTATAACTCAATAGTTTTTAATTTGTCAATAGACTTAGATTATCAAATTAAATTACAATCTATTCATAACTAAAATAAAAATTTACTAATTGGTTAAAAATTGCTAAAAAAATAGACAAATAATAGTAATTTAATGATAAAAAATATAATCAAATAAACCAATCAAGTCTTCCTAGCAATTGAGAAGTGACAAAAATTGAGAAGTGGGTTGAGAAGAGGAGTTTATCAGATTGCTTGGAAAACCGTGTATCACTGTGTCAGATTGCTTGAAAACTGTGACTTCAGTGGGGGAATGAGCTAGTTTTTTTGTACATTGCTAAGTGTATGGTTTTCAACCATACACGTGGACAGTACCCTTCTTGAAATTGAAGCAAAGACTTAAAAGGCACTACAATAGTCCAGAAACTAGTTTAAACTACTTGAAGTGAGCAGAAAAAGAGTTTTACCGAAAAAAACAGAAAGAAAAAAAAGACACAGAAGGGAAATCAAACAAAGAAAGATGTAGATAAACTAAGAAAATATGGAATGCAAAAAGAGGAGAGGAACGACTGAAATTGAGAAAAGAGTCAAAGACTCATCTGTGGGCTCAAGGTGGGTTGCATATCAGTTCAGTTGTTGATTTACTGGTGGTGCTGTGTGTTGTGGTAGTGTAATTTTTTGAGTATGAAGAAGAAGAATGCACAGAAAGACAGCCATCTCGGCCATCAACGCCAAAGTAAGCAAAGAGGGAATGGGTTTTTTTTTTTTTTTAAAATGAGGAATGAGCAAAATTTTGAATTTTTTTTTTCTTTGATAATTGTTAAAAACTATGTGTTTATCGTTGATGAATATCCAGTTAATTTAAGTTATTGATATTTAAAATCTATCACTAATCATTAATAGAATTTTAACTTTAAAAAGAAAATAAACTAACCGGATGAGGAGGGGGGCCAAAAGAATATCTACTTGAATTTCTTTCAAAACAATTGGGATAACTCGTATAGAAGTCCATATATTTGAACTTTTTTAAAAAAAAAATTGGGGGGGCCAAGGCCCCCTCCGGCTCCAACGTGGCTCCGCCACTGCTCAAAGTCGTATTGGTTTTGTTTTTTTATATCATTGGTTTTTACTCATTTTCTTCAATATTGGGGCTGGACCCACTCTCACTCTTAGCCACTGCAGTCTACTCTTTAGACTCTGCATTAAAAAAAAAAAAAAAGTGAGGAGAGGGTAGAAAGTCATCACTTATATTATACGCTGCAAAATTTTCTCTACAGCCATAGCTGTCGGCATGCCATATTATTTTATACGTGCTTACAATCATGAGCAAAACAACATGATTTGTGTAGTTATTGTAGTATTAAATTTTACGCAATTAATGTATTAAGTAAGACCAAGCGGTGTATAATTTCTCTAAGCGGTGGCTAAATTTTACTTTGGAAAAGTGCGAATTAGATAAACTAGGGAAGTTTCAAGCGCATGATTAAGTTAACAGGCAATATTGTAGTCACGGAGTCAATGCGCCATATAAGCTTGCTAAGGAAGGCTGTTCTTCCCCTTTTGATTTTGTTATATTAGAAAATCCTGACTCTGTTGAACTATGTAATATTTTAAGTTCTGATGCACAGGGTCTGTACAATCTAAGGCGCTCTGCCAATATTTTTGTAGTTTTGGTTTGATAATGATATGGTTCCTTTTAACCAAAAAAATGGAGTCAATGCTCCATATTAACAGGCAAAGGAAGATGCATAACTCAGTAGAGGACTTTGGGAAGTTTTTCACGAATGAGAGAAATAAAATAAAAACTGGCTTCTAGTTTGTCCCCATGTACTTACAGGTTGCACTTAGTGGTATAGTTATTAGTTACATTTAAGGGAGTTATTACCTCGACCTTGACGTGGATAATGAAGACAACTCCTTTGTCAAGGCCAATTTTGAAACAAAGCGAGTGAAGAACAATAACTCACTCACCAGGGAAGAGGTTATTGGATGGTTGTTATAAGAGATTTTACCAATTAAGTTAATTGGAACAATTTAACTATTTGTAGCCCTAGATGTAATTTAATAAGTCTAAAAGTTATTTGAACTCCCTTATGATGACTATTGGAAAAGATCTCAGTTTGGCTAAGATGAAACTAGACTGTCTCAGAATGAAAATATGCAAAGGAGTTCGTCTGAGAAGAGTGAAAGTTAAAGGCTTAGCTCGTATAAGGCAGTTAAGAGAAAGTACCATTCCCACTGATTTGTTATCTAAGCACGAAGTTTGTTTTATGATGAAGTTCGCATTTAAAGTAATGGACACGTGTTTGTGGTACCTTGATAGTGGTTGCTCAAGACACATGACTGGAGACCGATCTCTCTTCAAGGTTTTTGAGTCTAAGAAGGGTGGCAATGTCACTTTTGGTGATGGGAGCAAATCACAGAATAAAGGAAAGGGAATCATCTTTCTACCTGGATTGCCGGACATTGCAAATGTTCTATATGTAGAATGTCTGAGGGTGAATCTGCTGAGTATAAGTCAGATATGTGATCAAGACTTCATGGTGCTATTCTCCAAGGGAAAGTGTCTTGTCATGAATGAGTCTGGAAAGAAACTTATAAGTGGTGTTCGCACTCTTGACAACTGTTATGGATTAGTTCCCGATGCTGATATTGTGTGCAATAGCATTCATTTGCCAAATGAAGATCTATGGCATCAACGGATGGGACATGCTAGCTACAAACATCTCTCTATTGTATCTAAGCATGAGTCAGTTTTAGGGATACCAAAACTTAGTAGAATGAGCAATGTGGTATGTGGACCGTGCCAGCTTGGAAAACAGACAAAAGCTAAGCATCCTAACACTCAGACATCAGCTACATCTAGACCATTGGAGCTTCTACATTTGGATCTTATGGGTCCAACCAGAACTGAGTCTCTTGGTGGTAAGAGATACATCTTGGTTGTGGTAGATGACTTCACTAGGTACACTTGGGTCATTCTTCTACGATCCAAGTCTGATGCTCCTGAGCACATTGAAGCTTTATGCAGAAGACTGTAGAATGAAAAGAGCTTGAAAATTGATCGAATTCGAAGTGACCATGGTAAAGAATTCGAGAAATCATATATGGAGTCATTTTGCACAAGATCAGGCATCTCTCAAGAATTCTCTGCGCCTATTACTCCTCAACAAAATGGTGTAGTAGAAAGAAAGAACAGGGTTATTCAGGAGATGGCCAGAGCCATGTTATACAATAAGGATGTGGCTAGAAACGTGTGGGGAGAAGCCGTTAACACTACGTGTCATACGGTTAATAGGGTGTGTTTTAGACTCGGTACCAAGAAGACTCCATATGAGCTATGGAAAGAAAGGAAGCCTACTGTGAAGTACTTTAGGATCTTTGAAGGACTTGTTTCATCCTAAAGAATAGGGAGAATGTGGGAAAGTTTGACTCCCGAAGTGATGAATGAATATTTCTGGGTTATTCCTCTACAAGTAAGGCTTATCGAGTATACAACAAAAGAACCATGAAGGTAATGGAGACTGTGAATGTTGTTATTGATGAGTCTTCAGATTCCAATTTTGAAAAAGGTATTGAGGAAATAACTAAAGAAATTCTTCCTCCTGAGCCTAGAGAAGTTCAAGAAATTGTTGAACAAGAACCTGCACCTCCTAGTACTCCAGATACTCCTAGTGTTGTGGAAAATTCTGCAGACATAACCACTTCACCAGAGTCTGAATCCCATGAGGAGAAAGGACCTTCCTCCAGGATTAAGCTAAATCATCCTCAAGAAGATATTGTGGGAAACTTGAATAAACTCACATTAAGGAAACGTACAGTTGATAAATGTGTTGCTAATTTTGTGTCTTATTCTTGTTATCTGTCACAGGTTGAACCCACTAAAGTTGAAGAAGCTATTCAGGATGAAAGTTGGGTTGAAGCAATGCATGATAAACTACTTCAGTTTTAGAGGAATGACGTCTGGACCTTGGTACCTAGACCGGAGGGTGAACACATCATCGGTACAAAGTGGATATTCCGCAATAAGACTGATGAGGAGGGCAATGTGATTTGCAACAAGGCTCGGCTTGTAACTCAAGGATACTCACAAATGGAAGGAGTAGACTATGATGAAACATTTGCTCCAGTTGCCCGTATAGAGTCCATCCGAATTCTCCTTGCCTTGGCTTGCCAATTGAAGTTCAAGCTTTATCAGATGGATGTCAAGACTGCTTTCTTAAATGAGCTGCTCAAAGAAGATGTCTATGTGGCCCAACCTAAAGGATTCATTAATCCACACTTTCCGGATCATGTACTGTATCTCAAGAAGGCACTTTATGGCTTAAAGAAAGCCCCTAGAGCTTGGTATGATAGGCTTACACAGTACTTGGTGTCACACGGGTTCACAAGAGGAAAGGCTGATCAGACTCTCTTCATCAAACGAGAAGATGACGAGCTGATAGTTGCTTAAGTCTATGTTGATGACATCATCTTTGGATCGACTAAGGATGAACTTGCTCATGGTTTCTCAAAACTCATGCAGGCCGAGTTCGAGATGAGTATGATAGGAGAGCTGACTCACTTCCTTGGGTTGCAGATTCGTCAACAAGAATCAGCTATATTCCTATCTCAATCTAAATATGCTAAGAATCTTGTGAAAAAGTTGGTTTAGAATCTGCTAGTTCTGTCAGAACCCCTATGAGCCCAAATGTTAAACTCACTGTTGACTTGTTAGGTAAAAGTGTTGATCCTTCTCTTTACCTTACTGCTAGTAGACCTGACATTAGTTACAGTGTTGGAGTGTGTGCTAGATATCAAGCTAATCCCAAAGAGTCCCATATGACTGCTTTAAAAAGAATCATAAAGTATGCCAAAACCACTGCTGAGTTCGGTGTGTGGTACAGCAAGGACACAAGTGATGTCTTAGCTGGGTACTTTGACGCTGATTGGGCTGGGAATGCTGATGATAGAAAGAGTACTTCAAGAGGTTGTTTCTATGTGGGTAATAATCTTGTATCTTGGATGAGTAAAAAGTAGAACTCAATCTCATTATCCATTATAGAAGCTGAGTACATTGCTGCCGGTATCTGTTGCACCCAACTCCTATGGATGCAAAAACTCCTCCATGATTATGGCATTTGTCAAGAGCATCTCACTATCTATTGTGACAATACCAGTGCCATTAATATCTCTAAGAATCCAGTTCAACATTCTAGAACCAAACACATAGAGATTCGACATCACTTCATTAGGGAGCTTGTCGAAGATGGTACTCTCACTCTTGAGTTTATTCACACCGATGATCAGAAGGTTGACCTGTTTACCAAACCTCTTGATAGTAAAAACTTCGAATTTCTTCGTCAAAACATTGGTGTTATCTCCATGGGATGATCTTCCTCTCTTTTTTCTTCCCTCCTCATGCATTTGCATCTAGTTTTTATGTTTTGTTTAACATGTTTTTGTTTGGTTATTTTTCAGTTTTGCTTTATTTTGTTTTTCATATAAAAATAAAAATAAAAAATTGAAAAATCAGAAAAATACAAAAACATTGTGTGTTATGTGTACATTGGTACTTGTGTACCTTGGATGGCCATTAAAACAAAGTTTTCTAAAATTTGTATCTCTTGTAGTTTAGATGAGCATCTCTATGCACAACTAAGCAAGTGAGCTTTGTGGCTCTTGTTTGTGATGAGTAAGATTAAGTTATCTCTTGTACTTAACACTCGTATCACTCTTTTTGACGGGAAGGATTAGAAAATCCTAAGAGAAAGGCATAAATAACCATCTCACCACTGTTGATCACCAATCATAATGACACCTGTATGCTTCGGCATAGCAAAAGTGCAGTGTCAATGACATTTGTGTGCTTAGGCATAACAAAATTGGAATGTCATATATCATTGGGTATTTCTTTTCTCTCTCTTGTATGCCCATGCATGATGTGCTTAATAGAAAAATATGCAAAGAAAAATCAAAAGCAAAAAGATCAAAAATGCTTTAAATATGATTGCAAGTGTGTTTTCTAGGAGATGTGGGAGTTATAGGATGTACCTCAAAAGTTATAATCCCCATCAAACAGTTATGATTGTGTGTGAGTTAAAGTGATTTTCTCATATCTCAAATCATCATAACATGTATACACTTATGCAATCTTGTGATGTTCTTCACACACGACACGCAATATTCTTTACTACTCTTGATACATGTGCAGGTACAATGTGATTTGGCCATCACAAGGTTTTACATGTGTTAATGTATGCTCACTAAACTGTCTTAACTTATTTTTGAAAAATAAAATCGGTTAGACTTGTTTAGTGTGTGCGTGTGTTTTTGGGATCCATGTGCTTAAAAATTATTGTTGAGAGATGATTTTGAGAGCTTTTTATGTTAATTGGATCATTGGTTGAGTTGCATGCTTGATTGTATTCATATTTGTGTTTTTCTCTCCTCGAAAAACTGTTTTGAAAAGCTGGCTCGACACCTCCTCGATACCTCCTCGATAGCTGGCTATCTATCGAGCTTCCTCAACTTTTTCTTATTGCAATCTCACTAGCACCTCGACACCTGGTGGATCGATCGAGAAAGCTCCTGCCTCCTTGATAGCTTCTCGACACCTGGTGGACCGATCGAGCCTCACTTCTTGTGTCTGATGTTGTGTTCCTCGATACCTCCTCGACACTTGCTTCTGTAGAAGGCCATTTTCTCGACACCTACCTCGATAGATGGTTCGACATCTCTCGACACCTCTATCTGTCGAGATTTACTGATGCTCTATTTAAACACCTCATGCGATCCGCTTCTCATTTCTGTCGATCTCTCTCTCAATTACTCTGACTGTTCATCTCCCAAACACCATCTCTCTCACTCTAAATCTCTTCCTCAAGGTTTCTTCAAGCTTTTTCAAGTTTTCTTCACTTGGTAAGCTTCTATTCTCTTTCTTTTTCATTCATTTCATGTTTTGAAACCTAGGTTTTTGGGGTTTTTTTTGAAAAATTTTGGGGTTTTTCAAAATTGATGAGTTATTGTTGAAATTTTGGGATGGGTTTTCACTTATATAAGTTTGAAATCTCATGTATTGCATCACATTAGCATTATAACAGTATTTTCATGCATTTAGATGTGTGCAATATGTTTGTATGCTTGTAGGATTGGATTGGGCTGAGCCCATGATTCAATTACTTTTGCATGTCACATGCTCATGCATTCTCCATGCATACGTACTTCTTTTCACATATTCTTAATATTGTGAACTGTTTTGGGACTTTTCTGTTTGTCTCTTTTTCTCTCTCCCTCTACTGTTGGTTACGTTAGTAGTGTCTATGGCACCAAAACGTAAATCCACTCCATCCCGGAACCCTCTTCGTTCCAGGGCATCCTCTTCGTCTTCAGATTCTGCCCCCTTATCTCTTCGATTTCGTGATGATGATGCTCATAAGGCATTCTCGGAGAACTTTTCTAAACGAGGTATTCATTCAGAACGCCAAGTTATTTTGGCAGACTTTGCCGACACCGACCTTCCTGATGTCATTCACAATCGGGAATGGCAGTCTCTTTGTGACGAGCCTGTCACTTGTCCTCTCGTGCTTATTCAGGAGTTCTACTCCAACATGTATAGGATTGACCGGTCTGTCCCTCACTTCTTTACTCGTGTTAGGGGTGTTAGCATTCCTGTCACATCACAGCTTGTTGTGGATGTGCTTCGGGTTCCTAGGATAGAGTTTCCTGACTATCCTAGTTGTGAGCGTTTGCGGACTGTGTATAAGGATGAGCTTATTTCTGCTTTTTGTGAGCGCCCTTCTGATTGAGGTGAGCATTAGTATACACCATGTAAGGCTTTTGCTAAAGGTACTAGATTCTTAAACATGGTGATGACTTTTGTACTCCATCACAGAGCCTCGTGCTCGATTTTTGTTGTCTCTTCTTGAACATCTTCCTATTGATTTTCCGTCTCATTTCATTCTTTCTATTATAGATGTTCATTTGGATTCAGCGTCCCGTGATAAGCTCATCTTTCCTTCTGCTATCACAAGGATTCTACGCCACTTTTCTGTTCCTTTTCCCTCGTCCGACCATTTCACCGTTATGTGTGCTATAGACGCCGCTACCGTAAAACGTAGTGAGGCGCAGTTTAGGTCGCGACAGACAAATTCAGCAGCTCCTCCCTCCCGTCCTGCTCCATCTAGATCTGCTCCTTCCACATCCGCTCTCTCCTCTTCTACAAGCGATGTGTCACTAGGAGACATCATGGCGCAGTTTCAGCATATGGATGCTCGCCTCGATACACTTTCTACGGAATTGTATCAGGTGAATGTTCGTGTCGGTCGTATTACACGGCGACAGGCGACCATGGGTGGTTTTGCTTCTGAGGCTTCTCCTCCACCACCTCCTCCCGTGGCTTCTGATTCTGAGGATGAGGCTGATGATGATGGTGATGACGATGATGCTTCGGATGATGATGATGGAGATGCTAGCTCTACTGATAAGATGTCTACTTGACACTCTTACCCTTTGTCACTCGTGACAAAAAGGGGGAGTAGTTTTGGATATGAGAGTAGTCACTCTTAGGGGGAGAGTTAGTATAGGACCATTTTTGTTAGGGGGAGTGTTGTTTTCTTTTTGAGGGATGTAGTGAGGATATTATGTATCTTTTGCTATTTCATGTATCTCTTCTTTTCTTTCTATTTGAGATACATTGTTCTTGTACATTAGGTCTTGTGATCATATTTATGACATACATTGTACTTATCTCTTTATATGATGATGTATGTTGTTTCTTTCATCTACCTCTTCATGTGTTGTTTCTTTTCTCTCTTTATACACATGTTTTTTTATATTTGTATGCAATCTATTATTTCTATTTCACACAAAGATGCCTTGATGAGTTTTGTTTAAAGTGTTTCAGAAATACAGGTTGTCAAAATCTACTTGCCATAAACTCTCTTCTTGCAAAGTTTTTCAAGAGTTTGCGTTATGATAGATTTTATTGTATTCAACAAGTGAATATAAGTTAAGTGATTTATGACTTCTCTCATATGTTCATTTGTTTGTTGTGGTTTTGTCACGGATTGCCAAAGGGGGAGATTGTTAGGACATATGTGTTTCACATGTTAAGAACATATGTCATGATTTTATGTAATTGGCTAATCCTTTGACAAAACGCACTTTACTTGTATTTGGGTAGATCTAGGATGTGTTTTAAATACTTCAATAAACCATGTTTCAAGATCAAGTGTTAAAGCCTTCAAGTTTGTCCAAGAAAACAAGCTGAAAGTGCAGAATTACTAAAACTCGACAGCTGTCTCGACAGCTGCATCTATCGAGTTTAAGAAAGCTGTTTCAGCCCCGTGTGCTCGACACCTGCTCGACAGCTACTCGACACCTCCTATCTGTCGAGGTTTATGAATTTCAAAATCTTGATCTGATTTTCTTGGGATCCATGATTATATTTTTGGGCTTTCTTTTCTCCTAACCCTAAACATATAAAAAGATTGTTTTAAGGGCTGTCAATGTGTACACAAGTTGCACAAGTATTGAGCAAACTCTGTTCAAGCAAATTGTGACCGGAGACAAAGTTCTTGCCTTTGTTCATCTCTTTCTCTTGGAGAAGTTGCTGTGTATTTGCACCGTAGGGTTTTGTGACCAAGCATCTTCTTGATCTTCATCGTGTGGATGAACTGAAGAACTTTGCAGCCAACAACCTTCTTAGTTGGTGATTGAAGTCGCGTACTGGGATCCGCGCATTGGTTAGTCACGTACTTGGGAGCTGTGCATCAAAAGAGGGGAACTGTCACTACAAAACAAGTCCAATTGGGTATTGGGGTAAGGGTTCAACTGTAGGTTGGTAAGGTACTTGGGATTCCTTTACTTGTAACCGCTTGTTGTGATAATAGTGGAGTTTCGGGAGTGGTGACCTGAAAATCACCCGGTGGGGTTTTTGACGTAAGGTTTTCCCCATTCGTAAACAAATCACCGTGTTATTTATTTTCCGCTGCATAATTAGTTTATTGGTGATTTGTTTGTGCTACCACGCGTTTGCATGATAAATTGATTAATTAATAACTTGGCTAATTAATTTCTATTACAAGGGGTCAATTCAATTTGTGGCCTATCAATATACACAGCATAAACAACAACTTTAGAGAGCTTTTGGGTACAAAACCCTAGATCTATAAAAGAGGCACAAGATGCACTCTAATCTGTCTAAAAAGCTCATAAAAACGTCCTTAGGGTTTTCTTTATATACTAGGAGTGTTTTACTTGAAATCCAATACGTTAAATCTGCACGTGGTTCGATCGATCGAGTCTAATATTCGATCGATCAAGCTTTGCAAATTTAGTCCAATAAATTCTGCAATCACTCAATTCCAATTTTACAAATAAACATACTTTGAGCAATCTTAAACCTAGGCTCTATGTTTTTATCATGGTTTGCCAACATAATACAAATTGAACATTAGTTCCTAAAGTCTTAGAACCTAACAAACACTCCCTTTGGCAATCCGTGACAAAACCCATCACAAACATGAAATGCTCAAAGTTACAAACAGCCCAAATACAATTCAACCTAACTACTATCTATCAGTTACCAGTGTAGATAGCAGCCACGACTGAATTAACTTTTATATTCATGAAACACTTAACAAACACATAAACGCGTGTGTGGAAAATACAAGTAAAACAAAAAATAATAAAACAACAAATATGCAAACTAACTCTCCCCCTAAGTTAGATACATCAAAAAAAAAAATTTCTCCCCCTTTCAAAAACAATATCAACTCCCCCTAAACAAAACAAACAGGATTCCCACATTTCATCAATTTCTCCCCCTTTTTGTCACGTATTGACAAAGAAAACCCAATCAGAAGGTAGACGGAAAACATACGCAACAAAGAATAAGAGAAAATAGAGAATTAAGGGACACAAAACAATTCAACTCTATAGAAAATAGAGACAACTCCCCCTATGAAGAGCAACAACTCCCCCTATGAACAAAAAAGCTTAAAAACAAGCTTCTCCCCCTATAAAAAATAGGAAAAACAAACAAGTTTTGGAGAAAATTTAGGAGGTGGGGATAAATAAAAAGATACAAACCAAACTTAAAAACTAAGTTGAGGATACACATGAAATATTCTCTTTTTCAATACATGCAAACTTGACACTATGTGACCATAAACAGTTGCATGAGTAGAGAAAATATTTGCACGTTGATTATCCATCATATTTCTTAAAAAAAATATTTTCTGCAGTTCACATATAAAAATAGTATATACTAAAATGTACAAAAGACTCAAAAATTAATCAATCAATTTTTAAATTAAATTGAGTACCCAATTTAGCAAAGTGTATGCATGTTATGTGTGAAAACAATGAGAGATATGACTGTAAAACTACAAGATGAATACAGAAAACAATGCAATGCATGTGAATCTTAAACATAAATGATGCATGAAAAAAAAAATTTGGACAAAAACTTAAAAATTGATAATTTTTCAGTTTCGATCGGTCGAGCATCGATTGAATACCAATCGAGCCAGGTAGATTCAAACCAAAATTTTTATCGCAATTTCGATCGGTCGAGAGACAGATTCGATCGATCGAAAATCTGGAAAAATCAAATTTTTTTGAAAAATAGAGCAATTTAATGTAGAAACTCCTCAAAGCTTAGTGTTTCATGAATGAAATGAGTATGAGATTAAAAGTTTTTTTCAAAAACACTAGAATTCAACCCAGATCTTCCAAAAACAATTTTTTCAATCAAAATGTCCTCAAAAACACAAATATTAAACACATTTTGCATTAAAATCAAGGAACATGTAATCTTGGATGGCCACAACAACATCACACACAATATCATGTACTAAGTTTAGCAAAGAATAATTTGTGTAGTGTGTGCAACTAGCACACATTAGTGTGGCCAACCTTGATTACAAATCCAAGATATATAATACAAAACAAATAACAATCTTTTTGGTTTTAAAAAAATTTTATGACCAAAAACAAAAAGCACACATTATGCTAAATGAACAATGCAAAGCTATGCTTGATAGTGCTTAACTAAGCTACAGAGGGTACACAAACAAGAAATATCAATTTCTTAATTAACCCATGAGTATATGTACAAAATAGTACATACTCATACAAAATCATAAATAGCTTAGCACTTATATAACACATACTATTTAAGTTTCTCCACAATGTCAAGCATGTTCTAAATCAAGAGAGAGATATTATAACTCATGTAATCCTCAAAACAAATAAAACAAGACACAAAATAAAATATTTTTTTCTTTTTGAAAATTTTCAAGGTTTTTGGATTTTTTTTAAATAATAAAAAAAAAAAAAAAAAAAAAACAACCAAAAACATAAACAAAACATGTCCATAAATAATTGAAAGAATTAAATCAGGGACAAGTAAACAACACTCACCTTAGCAAGTCTTTTCTCACCCCATATAGTACGAGTCTTCAGCTTTGTAGGTGAAAATCCATGAGAAGCAGAGTGTATTTGAGAGATTACACCAATCTTCTGAGAAAGACTGAAATTCTGCAAATTCCTTTCACAAGCCAACAAGCTTAAATTTTTCAAAAGAATATGAACCAATTTGTATAGACTTATGGCAGGAGAAATATCATCACATATCCTAGATTGAAACGTAGAATGCTTAAATTTCAATTTATGACAATTAGGACGAATGTGATCGGAGACACCACAAAAGTGACAAACAGGAACAAATTTAGGAACATCAGTATTCTTAAGAAAAAATCTAATCTCAAATTTTGGTTTTTGCCTCAACAAAGAACAATTTGGTCTAATATAACCAACAACACCACAAAAGTGACAAGTAGGCACAAAAACAGATTTATTATGCTTTCTAACAGTAGGTTTAGACATAGGTTTAGAAACTTCAGCGTCAACATCAGAACTTTTACCTTTGTCTAACCTAGTAAAATAAGCATTTTCTTTATTATTCCTCTTGAAAGGAGGGATATAAACTTTCTCAGTTTTAGGCTTAAGAGAAACATAAACACTTCTGTTGTCAATAGCAGACTTGATACTAGTCAAATTTTCAATTTTAGCTTTAGATTCAACTAACTCTTATTCCAAGCTTTTCATCTTCTCATCTTGAGAGGAAATTTGATTTCTCAAAAATTCATTCTTTTTATTAGATTCATCTAATCTAACAACCAATTCCTTTTTTTCAAGATTAGCCAATTTTAACTCTTCCTTGAATTTCTTAGCAATTTTCGTAGATTTCAATAATTCCTTACAAAGAGTTTCACAGGCATCAATAAGATCAACAGAAACAATAGTATCCTTTTTATTCAAATCATCACAATCAAAAACAGTAAGACACTTAAAATTATCCATGATAACAGGGATCAATGATCAACTCTTAGATCAAAAGATCTAAAACAAAAGAGCTACCTGCTCTGATACCACTTGTACATTTTTAGACCCCTTAAAACACAACCAGATTAACCTAGTTAATTAGCCAAGTGATTACTTAGTCAAATTATTCAAATCTAGGTTAACACAAATATATCATATCATTGTAAAGTGCAGAAAATAAATAACACAATGATATGATAACCCATGAAAACCAAATTGATAAAAAACCCGGGAAGAATTTAACCTAGCTATCCTCAAGGTAAAACAGATCCACTATGAAAGAATTGAAGTTTACACAATAGCGACTTAGACCACTAACATCCTATTGCTACCTCAAGTAGGAAACTTACTACCACGACCACGTGACAGCTCCGAGTCCACGGGCTACTTCTTTCTTGGATTCACAGCAAGCACAAGCACTCCCGCTTGTGTATCTTTAAGCTCTTTATGCAGCAACCGAACTGATCATCAAGTTCTCGACATAATCTTGATTCTTGATAACTCTAAGTATATGTGAAGGCAAACACCTCTAGATCTCACAAGAGATTCACATACACAGCATAAACAACAACTTTAAAGAGCTTTTGGTTACAAAACCCTAGATCTATAAAAGAGGCACAAGATGCACTCTAATCTGTCTAAAAAGCTTATAAAAACGTCCTTAGGGTTTCCTTTATATACTAAGAGTGTTTTACTTGAAACCCAATATGTTTAGTAGAGTTTGGGCTGAATTGGAATTCTGCAGAAAAATAAATCTGCACGTGGTTCGATAGATTGAGTCTAATTTTCGATCGATCGAGCCTTGTAGATTTAGTCTAATAAATTCTGCAATCACTCAATTCCAATTTTACAAATAAACATACTTTGAGCAAGCTTAAACCTAGATTCTATGTTTTGATCATGGTTTGCCAACATAATACAAATTAAAATTCTAATACATTAGTTCCTAAAGTCTTAGAACCTAACAAGTTTGAAGATCGATTTACAACTATCACACGTAGATGTCAAGATTTTTTCCACAAAGATAGATGTGCATACATAACAAGCTAAGCTAATAAATGCACTAAGCCATTAGTATGGAGGTACAAGGCTAAACTCACATGTGATATGTGCTCAAACATATACGATCAAACTTTTTGAATTTTTCACTTTTTATGTGGTTTTGGATTTTTACTCACACAAAACTGAAACATAAAAGTAAGATCAAAACAAAAACAATGCGTATAAAGAAATGCAAGATGCACAAATGCATGAAGATATGACAATCAATGCATGAAAAGTCCTATAAAGATCGAAAGAATTAGATCAAGGACCAAAAGAGCAAAAGCTCAATCATAGGAACTCTTCCTCATCTAAACGGAACAATTGTTTGGAATGAGTGTCTCATGAGAAGAGAGACGAGGGTTAAAAGAATGAGAACCGGAGATGCACATAGACAATGAGTTAAGAGCATTAAACACTTTCTTTAACAACATACTATTTTCACTCAAATTCGGTTTACCATTTTTAGCACAATTTTCAAGAAGCTCAATTTTCTCTTTTCTTTTGATTCTTTTAAAAGCATGAAACTTAGAGCAATGAGGTCTTAGATGACCAAAAGAACCACAATGGTGACAAACAATGTGTTTAGGTCCACTAGGCTTTTAGGGAAGGGATCTAGCAACATGGTTTTATTCTCTCTTCAACTTATGACATTGAGATCTTATATGACCAATCACACCACAATGGTGACAAGTTGGAACAAACTTAAATCCATCCAAAACCTTAGGTTGAGACCAAAATGGAGGCTTAGACTTAATAACCTTTCTCTCCACCTTTTGATTTCTTTTGTGTGGAGGAATGTACACCAATTTGTCCTTTGAGGTAGAACACACAATAGGCACAAAATCGGGTACCACAACATGATTGCAACAAATATTTTCATCCTTTTTAACAATAGGTTCAACAATCAAACACTTGGCATGCATCTTAAGAGATTCATTTTCACATTTTAGCTCATCAACAAGTTTGTTAGACAAAACAAGTTTAGCATCCAAGTCCACATTCAAACATTCAAACTCTTTCAGCTTTTCAAGAGAATTTTCAGCAAGTTTCTTATATCTCTCAACCAATTTGTTGGATTCATTGAGCTTAGCAATCAAATCATCATTTTCACAAATGAACTTGCTCACATTCTTAGAAAACTTCTTAGATTCTTTCGTTAAGAGTTTGATGTTTGGAATATCAACAACACCCAATGATTCAAGTAACATGTCATCACAATTATGAGGATAAACACTCATAGAGGCATTTTCACAAACACGTGGCATGCTACATTCATCATCAACCAAAACATGCATAGAAGCATACGAAGCACTATCCTTGGCAAATAAACACAAAGGGTCAAGGATCACACTTAGGTATTTAAACCATAACAAGTGTACCCGCTCTGATACCAATTGAAAGCTCACTTGGTGTATAAAACACTAGTGAATGTTCAAACTCCCAATTACAAGATAACCAACACAAGCTTATATTCAAACAATGTATGTGCGGAATATAAAATATAAGCAATACCCAATTTGGCAAACTACATTAATACATAATTAATCACAAACATAGTAGCAATTAATGGTTAAAGAGTAAGGGAAGAGAGATGCAAACACAAGGATAACACCGGCACGTGTTATCGAAGAGGAAACTGAAGAACTTGGCGAGAAACCCCTCTGCCGCCTTCCAAGCGGTAAAATAATCCACTAGAAAATTAGTTGGGATACATGAATAGTAATAGACCCTCCAAGCCTAATCTACCAGATGCACCTAAGCCCTCCAAGTTTCTTGCTCCAACAGGGTTATGCCTAACCTTGTCTTCTCTAGCTTTCCGAATCCTACAATAAGCTCCATATTGCATCCTCCATCCTTGGCATCTTCCAATACTTCTCCAAGCTCCAAAAACACTCTCAACACTTTGAATAGGTGTGGGTAGTGTTTGGGTACAAATCTCCTCTCAATGGGTATAACAATGGGAGAGGGAAGGAGAAGAGACTACAAAGATTTATCTCTAAGAATGAGTAGCTCTCTCTCTAATAAGATGGGTGTGTTGTAGAAACTTTTCATAGGGTATTTCTCTCAATAGGCTCCTTACAATTTCTGTGGGTAATGAGGATATATATAGTATAAGTAATGGGCAAATAGGTCACACTAAAAAATTCTCTAACCAGTGAAATTCGCTAGTCACTCGCGGGTTGACATGGGTCGCGAAAACAGCTGGCATAGCTAGCACATGACTCTTCAACTTCCACAGCTGGCACTTGACCCTTTTAGCTTCTGGCATGTGCTCCTCATATGACTTTTAGCTGTCTTGATCAAATCTTCATCACTTAATACTAAACCCATTACAAATAAATCCCACAAAAATACAAGGAAATAAATTTATGCAATTACAACACTTTGTTTAGCATCTAGCAACTCAAAAAGCCACTTTGTTTAATTTAACACATCACTTTACAAGACACTCAATATCATAGATTCTATTTTAGCATACAACATGATAAAATAATATAAATATCATAATAATCAATTAGTCACAACCACCACAGCAATAGCCATGACAACCACTGCCACTGCCATAGCCACTCACACCACTACCCACAACTACAGCCCCTAACCACCATAATCCTTACAGATTTCAACCCACCACACCCAAAACAAAATAACCACCCCCAAAACCTCCATCACCACCACCCATTGAGACTACAACTTGAAAAAGCCCCACCTTCAACCAAAAACCCATTCAATCAAAAACTCACCTTCAGTCGAAAACCCCTTCCACCGAAGACCCACCTTCAACCGAAAACCCACAGGAAAAAAACCCACGCGGAAAACCCTTCCACCGAAAACCCACCTTCAACCAAAAACCCACTAAAAAAAAACCCACCTTCAACCGAAAACTTTTCTCAGCTGACGCCCAGTTACAACTCAACCGAAACCCACCTCCGCCAACACCCAGCCCAACTACTGAAACCCAACCATAACCCTCCAAAACCTCTCTCACGAACCCATATTGGTGACGAAAGGAGAGATTGAGCTGATGAGCAACCCAAGCCATGTGAAAGAGGAACAAGGGAGGAGGTATGTATAAGGGTGGGGGGGCCATGGCCCCCTCCAAAATTTTGAAAAAATATATACAATTTTCTTAATGTTTTCAAAATTTAGTCTACAAAAATAAGAGTTGGCCCCCCAAATATTTGAATTACTCCAATAGTGCTCTTAAAAAAAAAAAAAAATTGGTCTAATAGTTATAGAGATATAACTTTATTTTTTGCAATTCTATTTTTAATTGTAAAATGTGCTCTTATATCTGTTAAATATTTGATAAAGTCTAGTATCAAACACATTTGAATCTATCTTTTTCAACCTGTTATGTGGAGATTAACAAGTCATTGACTCATTAAAAAAAATTTGTCACTAAAACTACATATGAAATGTGTCTTTAGTTGTCACATAATGGGTTAGAGCAAGGTAGCTTTAAATATGTTTGGAGCCTAACTTATTTCTCCAAGTTTTGGATCATTTATGTTTTTGAAAATTTCATTAGTTCAATTGAAAGATTTTTTACTTACTTTAGTATAAAATTCGATAATTTGTATTTAAAATGAAACTTTTTAAGAATTTCACTATGAAAATAGAAAAAATGAATTTTATTTTATGAAAAATCACTATCAAAAATAATTTTGATTGAAAATACTAAGCTCTTTTTTTTTTTTTTTTTTTTGTGTGTGTATATATATAACTTATCAAATAAACAACTGTGTGTATATATATGTGTGTATATATAATAAAAAAGCTTGTGTGTATATATATATATATGTGTGTGTGTGTGTGTGTGTGTGTGGGAGGGGGAGGGGTTGTCTTGATAAATATATTAACGTCGCAACTTGGTCCCCCAAACAAAAATTCCTGGCTCCGCCCCTGGAGGGGAGAGATGACCGAGGAGTGGGTTGTGGCTTGTGGACGTGAAGGGAGACTGGAGAGAGGAGAGAGGGAGTGAAAAAAAAAATAGAAGTGAATAAAACATTAATAGCAACTAGCTACAGTGATCTGCTAGTAGTAACATATCACTATCAGTAGCGGCTCTAGGAATTTCTTTTAGGGTGGTCACTAAGAAATTTAAATTATACAAAATCTAATAAAGATATAACTTGAATATTTGATACAATTGTGAGTCAAGTTGCTAAGGAGAGCAAAATTGTTGCAACTGTAAAGCTAAAAATAAAGAGTATAACTATCATCACTATCAAGAAGAACTCACAACCATAATATTTTTCTTGGTACTATTTAAAAAAAAAATGAAATTAGAGATTATTTTTATTGAATATGTTAAATGAGCTAAAATTTTGAATAATTAGCGATTTTTATCTTTTTGTTTTATAATAGGCTTTTTGTTGAATAATTTGTTCACTTGTTGTTGTTTGGTCTTATCTTGTTTTTGTTTGGTTTATGTTTGTTATTATTTGGGCTAATATTTATTGTTGTTATTTAAGTTTTTTTTTTTTAAATTTTATAAAAGTGATTAAGGATTATGTTTGAGGGACATAACTAATTTTGGAGTAATGCTACATCCATAACATTTTTACAATAAATTTTATGCAAAAAGCTATTATTGGCGGGTAAAAAAATAATATCAGTATTGGGCCCAAATTAGAACCAGTAACAGCTTACTACGTTGGATTTGTTGCGAAATTATTGTGAAAATGTTGTAAATGTAACATTATTCTTATTTTTATTGAACCCAAATTTTTGTAATTCTCAAGTTAGAGTGTTCAATATTTTTATTAGGGTGGTCACAATAAGTTAGTTTAGTATATAATATATTTTTAGCATGTATATATATACTTTTTTTTTTGCAAGCCAAGGTGGTCTGCATGTGAAGCTGCCAATGATCACTGTAGCTAGGTGTCAAATTTTTATTGATATAGCACCATTGCTGTAGTGGGTTTTTAGCAATGCCAAAATGAGGATTTAGCATTTTTCACACTTTTTATGTGAACGCTCTTAGAGCATTCGCATCTGGAATGCTAAATGCCATATGTAAGCATATTTTAGCATTAAGGCATTAAAAATGTGCAACATCTGGTCTTGTAAAATTGTAAAAATTTTTGGCATTGTGCTATAATGCCATTGCAAATGTATGATGGCACTGTAGCACTATTTTAAAACAAATTTTTTTTTTTTATATTTTATTTCGTGTATTTAATGTATCTATCACTTTCTCTCTCTTCATTTTCTCTGTTTCTCATCTCTCTCTTTCTCCACAACGTTCTGGCCTCTCTCTCATCACATCTTTGTCCTGGCCTCTCTCTCTCTCACGATGGCTTATACTGATCGATGTTTAAGCTGCTTCAGTTCCACTGGGTACAACTGTCCGGCGTGGGTCTGGCGGCGTGGTCCTCTGATGGCGCTCAACCTCACCTCCGATGATGGGCTGTGATTTTTCTAGCGTGGGTCCGGTGGTGGGTTGTGGAGATCCACGGAGTTCCAACGGAGCTCCACTGTGATCATCAACAGTAGATCGGATCGGAGGGGAGGTGGAGAAGCACCAAGCCACAAATGGAGAGAGAGATGAGAGAGGGAGATTGAGAGTGAAAACGGTATGGGTAAAATTTTGAATTTGTGATCTGTGTATTCAGATTTGTAGCGGTGGGTTTTGCAGTGATGGGTTTTATAGCGATGTTGGCGGCATGTTTTGCAATGATGGGTTGCTCAAGATCGCTGCCAATGATGGGTTTTGTGTGTATTTTGCAGTGAGGCATGGTCTGATGAGTTTTGTGTGTGTTTTGTAGTGAGGCATGTATCGGTGAGTATGTATCTGATGGGTTTGTATCGGTGGGGTTTTTTTTTTTGGGTAAGTCTAGCAGTGGTGGCTCTGGGTTTGGCCCTGGGTATGGGTTTTGGCCATGGGTATGGGTATGGTCGTGGCTTTTTTTTTTCTTTGTTTTTTCCCTGGTGGTGGTGGGTTTGTGACTAATGTGGTGGTGGTGATTTTTGGTGGTGGGTGGATGAGAAAGAGAGAAAAATAGAGAGACGGAGAACAAAGATGAAGAGAGAGAGATTTTTTATTATTATTTTATTCTGTAATTTATATTATTTTAATATATTGTAGGTAAAAATAAAAGTTGGGATGTTAAGATAGTTGTAAAATGATATTATATAAATGATAAAGTATATTTTGTGATGGTAAAATAGAATAGTTTGAAGATTCAGAATGCGAATGCTCTTATGATTCATTCTTAAATTCCATACGACCCCTAGAATTTTGGGAATATCTACAATTTGGTCAATACTTTTATCATAAATTTCACACGACTTTTGGGCTTTTCAGAATGAGCAAGATTTAGGTACAGTATTTAGATGTTGTTCTTTAAGTTCTTCTTTTAAAATTTTTTCATGTAGATTTTTTCTCAAGGGATAGAAATGTATTTTTTAATTAAGTAGCCACATTGTTGAATTTTAAGAGAAGAACTTAAGAAACAACACCTAAGGTACTGTACCTAAGTTTTGTCTTTTCAGAATACTTATAATTTGGTCAATGCATCACTCAATAGCTAATTCAGCCAAGTTTTTTATTTTTTTTTTATTTTAAGAAAATGCTAATTCAGTCAATTAATTAGCCTAAGCTCATTTCTCTCTCTTGTATGGGTGTTTGTTTCTCAACAAAAAAAAAAAAAGAATGGGTAATTGTCTCACATTATTTAAGAGAGTGTGTTGTGTGTAGTATAACTTACCTCAACCTACCTTAAAAGGTTACCATGGTTTTAAGTGGAGTTGTGTTGTGCCTTTATATTAAAACTTCTGTCCCTCTCCTTTATGTGTATGTGTTTTTTTTCTCCAAAAAAAAAAAAAAAAAAAGCCTAAACTGGAAGTTTTTTTCTTTCCCCATTTTCTTCTTCTTAGTAATGATAGTATTGTTTAACGGATTGGTTTTCTTTTCTGAATACCTAAAGGAACATTTTTCAGAGAAATTATGAAGATATAATTGAAAAACAATAATAAAAAAGGAATGATGAAGATGATCTTTCATGAAAAAGAAAAATATATATTTATATATATATAGTAACATAATTTAGTGACTTCCACTTATTGGGTGCACTACAAGAATTGGTTTCCCTAATATAACCTTAAGTTATCTACTCTAAACTAAATGGATGTTGGTTTTAATACTTGACCATACTTTACTTAAAAAAAAAAAAAAAAAATGGCTTAAGCCCTATTGAATTATAGATAATGGGCGTGCATGGAAAATTCTGTAAGTATCAACATGACGAGTTTTTGTGAATGAAGGAAACTCATCACTTTCAGTTTCAGTCCAACCAAAATCCAAGGAAAAAGAACAAAGCTGCAACTTTTATTCGTTTGGATTTGCTATGAAAGAGGCTTCTAAACTTCTATGTGTGCAATTTTTTCCTTGATCTAATGATAACGGGAAAAAAAATACCTTCATATTATTTAGATGCACAAAAAGTTTATCTGAACAATGTTAATTCTCTGTGCCGTAATGTATTCACTTTTATTTCCTTATCTTTAATTTTGTTTGTGTATAACAAGTCTATAACAAAACAGTGGGATTTTCCTTGGTCGGGTTTGAGAGTCACAATAAAAAATAAAAATGGTTGATTTGATTAGTTCTTCTAAGAAGATCACCTAATTAGGTTTGCCATCGACCCAACTCCAAACCCTTATAATCACTATAAGAAATTTGGCTATTTCAATAATTGAAACCATTGAAAAAATTACTATAAATAGTTTAAAAAGGTATTTTAATTTGATAGTTGAAAAAAGTGTTGCACCTTTATCAATCGTTACTAAACGTCAAAGCATTATTAAAAACCGTTGAAACATATACACATAATAGTATGTTTATATTTTCTCCAAAGAAAAAAAAGTATATTTATTACTTTATTCATAAACACTAACAGTTGGTAAATCTTTCTCAAAAAAAAAAAAAAAAAAAAACAGTTGGTAAATGATATCTTGAGACAAGTTTCAACTATTTGCACTTTGTAACGGTTATAATAAATATTTTATATTCTTTTTTAAAGAAATAAACATTTGTTATTGAATAAGAAATTTAGAGCTTGAATTTCAAATAAAAATCGAATAGTGTTTTAACCTAATAATAAAGAGTTATTATAAAATGGACGTCTTAAATTAAAATTGCTGGGCTTTATGAAGCCTAGTTATATTTGATCCGGTTGACGACCCAACCCGAATAATGTTGCGTGGTTTTTAATGGGAGATTTTCTGAGCCTTAGTCCATGGAGCGAAGGCTTGGGCCGATAGGCCCATTGTGAATCCTATGCGTAGGATGTAGAAAACGCAGTTTTGGTGATTAGGGTTTGTTGTTGTAGTTTTTGAGAGAGAGAAAAACTTACTGCCGCACTTGTATTTTTCCTTGATAATAATGAAATCCTTGCAACTTCATGGACGTAGGCAAATTGCCGAACCACGTAAATATTGTCTTGTGCGTGTAATTGTTTTTTCTTTGGCGTGTGTTTTCTCTATTTTTGTTTCTCACAGGTTGGGAATTTCGATTTAATTCCCTACAACTGGTATCAGAGCTTAGGGTTAGGTTTGAGTGGGAGCAATGGCAGAGGAAGTAGGAAAGGCGTCTGGAATAGAAAAGTTCGATGGCACAAACTTCGCGTATTGGAAGATGTAGATTGAAGATTATCTCTATGGGAAGAAATTGCATCTGCCTCTTTTGGGGACAAAACTTGAGACTATGAAGGCTAAGGAATAGGCTCTTTTTGATAGACAGGTACTGGGAGTTATTAGGTTAACTTTGTCTAGGTCTATTGTACACAATGTTGTAAAGTAGAAGACCACAACAGATCTGATGAAGGCTTTGTCTGGTATGTATGAAAAGCTGTCAACAAACAACAAGGTGCATTTGATGAAGAAATTGTTCAATCTGAAGATGGCAGAGAACGCATCAGTAGCATAACATCTGAATGAATTTAACACTATCACAAATCAATTGTCGCCTGTAGAAATTGATTTTGATGATGAGATCCGTGCACTAATCGTTTTGGCTTCTTTGCCAAACAGTTGAGAGGCAATGAGGATGGCAGTAAGTAATTCTACAGGAAAGGAAATGCTAAAGTACAATGACATATGAGATTTAATTCTGATTGAGGAGATACACAAAAGAGATGCAGGTGAAACCTCAAGATCTGGTTCTGCCCTAAACCTTGAGACAAGAGGCAGAGGTAATGACAAAAATTCAAATTGGGGCAGATCAAAATCCAGAAATTCTAATCGGAATAGAAGTAAATCTAGATCAGGCCAACAAGTACAATGCTGGAACTGTGGGAAAACAGGTCACTTTAGGAGGCAATGCAAAAGTCCTAAGAAGAAGAATGAAGATGATTCTGCTAATGCTGTAACAGAAGAGGTACATGATGCATTACTTCTTGCAGTAGACAGTCCACTTGATAATTGGGTTTTGGACTCAGGAGCTTCGTTTCATACCACTCCACATCGAGATATCATATAGAATTATGTTGCAGGTGATTTTGGTAAGGTGTGTTTGGCTGATGGTCAAGCCTTGGATGTTGTGGGTATGGGAGATGTCCGGATATTGTTACCCAATGGGTCTGTTTGGTTATTGGAGAAGGTTCGACATATTCCAGACTTAAGGAAGAATCTAATTTCTATTAGACAACTTGATGATGAAAGGCATGCAATACTATTTGTTGGTGGTACTTGGAAGGTTACAAAAGGATCCAGAGTATTGGCTCATGGAAAGAAGACTGGTACTCTATATATGACCTCAAGTCCAAGAGACACAATTGCAGTTGCTGAAGCAAGTACTGATACAAGCCTATGGCACTGTAGACTTGGTCACATGAGTGAGAAAGGGATGAAGATGCTGTTGTCAAGAGGAAAACGACCAGAATTGAAGTCCATTGATTTTGACATGTGTGAAAGCTGCATCTTAGGAAAACAGAAAAATGTGAGCTTCTTGAAAACTGGTAGGACATCGAAGGCTGAAAAATTAGAGTTAGTACACACTGATTTGTGGGGGCCTTCTCTGGTTGCATCCCTTGGAGGTTCAAGGTACTACATTACTTTCATTAATGACTCAAGTAGAAAGGTATGAGTTTATTTTCTGAAAAATAAATCTTATGTATTTGAAACTTTTAAGAAGTGGAAGGCCATGGTTGAGACATAAATAGGTTTGAAAGTAAATTGTTTGAGGTTAGATAATGGAGGAGAGTACATAGATGGAGGGTTCAGTGAGTATTGTGCTGCACAGGGAATTAGGATGGAGAAGACCATTCCTGGGACACCATAGCAGAATGGTGTGGCTGAGCGTATGAATAGAACTCTTAATGAGCGTGCTAGGAGTATGAGGTTGCATGCTGGACTACCAAAAACGTTCTGGGCTGATGCTGTTAGCACTGCAGCTTACCTAATAAACTGAGGACCATCAGTTCCCATGGAGTTCAGACTTCCCGAGGAGGTTTGGAGCGGTAAAGAGGTAAAGTTTTCACATTTAAAAGTTTTTGGTTGTGTTTCTTATGTTCATATTGATTTTGATGCTTGTAGTAAACTTGATGCATAGTCTAAAATATGTTTTTTCATTGGCTATGGTGATGAGAAATTTGGCAATAGGTTTTGGGATAAAGAAAACAGGAAAATCATCAGAAGTAGAAATGTAATATTTAATGAACAGGTTATGTACAAGGACAGGTCAACTGTAGTGTCAGATGTTATAGAGATAGATCAAAAGAAATCTGAGTTTGTCAACTTAGATGAATTGACTGAAAGTACTATCCAGAAAAGGGGTGAAGAAGATAAGGAGAATGTAGACTCATAAGTAGATCAGAGTACACATGTAGCTAAAGTCCGTAGATCTTCTAAGACCATTAGACCTCCACAGCGTTATTCACCCACTCTAAATTATCTCTTGTTGACTAATGGTGGTGAGCCAAAGTGTTATGAAGAAGCCTTGCAGGATGAAAATTCAAGCAAGTGGGAGTTAGCCATGAAGGATGAGATGGATTCCTTGTTAGGGAATCAGACATGGGAATTGACTGAATTGTCAGTAGGAAAGAAGGCTTTGCACAACAAGTGAGTATACAAAATAAAGAATGAGCATGATGGCAGCAAGCGTTATAAGGCCAGATTAGTTGTTAAAGGGTTCCAACAGAAAAAGGGTATTGACTACTCAGAAATATTTTCTCCAGTTGTGAAGATGTCAACAATTAGACTGGTACTAGGAATGGTGGCTGCAGAAAATTTACATCTTGGGCAGTTAGATGTGAAGACAGCATTCCTTCATGGTGACTTGGAGGAAGACATTTACATGATTAAGCCAGAAGGGTTCATTGTTCAGGGACAAGAGAATCTAGTCTGCAAACTGAGAAAGAGCTTGTATGACCTAAAACAAGCTCCAAGACAATGGTACAAGAAATTTGACAGTTTTATGCATAGAATTAGGTTCAAGAGATGTGAAGTTGATCACTGTTGCTATCTTAAGTTCTTTGACAATTCTTATATCATTTTACTGTTGTATGTGGATGATATGCTCATTGCAGGGTCTAGTATTGAGGAGATTAATAATATAAAGAAGCAATTGTCAAAACAGAGTTGCAATGAAGGATTTGGGAGCTGCAAAGCAAATCCTTGGTATGAGAATCATTAGAGACAAGACAAATGGTACATTGAAGCTTTCACAGTATGTGAAGAAAGTTCTCAGCAGGTTCAACATGAATGAAGCTAAACCAGTGAGCACACCCTTGGGTAGTCATTTCAAACTAAGCAAAGAACAGTCACCGAATACAGAAGAAGAAATGGACCATATGAGCAAGGTGCCTTATGCCTCAGCTATTGGCAGCTTGATGTATGCTATGGTGTGTACAAGGCCAGACATTGCACATGCAGTGGAAGTTGTGAGTAGATTCATGAGTAGGCCAGGAAAGCAGCATTGGGAGGCAGTCAAGTGGATTTTGAGATATCTGAAGGGTTTATCAGATACATGTCTTTGCTTTACAAGTGCAAGTTTGAAACTGCAGGGTTATGTAGATGCTGATTTTGCTGGTGATATTGATAGTAGAAAGAGTACTACTGGGTTTGTATTTACTTTGGGTGATACAGTTATATCATGGGCTTCAAATCTACAAAAAATTGTTATTTTGTCTACTACAGAAGCTGAGTATGTTGCAGCAACTGAAGCTGGAAAAGAGATGATTTTGCTACATGGCTTCTTAGATGAATTGGGAAAGAAGCAGGAGATGGGCATTCTACACAGTGATAGTCAGAGTGCAATTTTTCTTGCCAAGAATTCAGCTTTTCATTCAAAGTTGAAGCATATACAGACAAAATATCACTTTATCTGTTACCTTGTTGAAGATAAGTTGGTAATACTTAAGAAGATTTGTGGATCTAAGAACCCAGCAAGCATGTTGACTAAGGGTGTCACAATTGAGAAGCTGAAGCTGTGTGTAGCTTCAGTTGGTCTTCTAGCTTGAGGACAGGACGATGAGGGATTGTTTTTGGAGGATTGCGGCTGATGTTGGCGATTGAACTAGTCTCCAAGTGGGAGATTTGTTGGGCTTTGTGGAGTCTAGTTATATTTGATTCGGTTGACGACCCGACCCAAATATTGTTGCGTGGTTTTTAATAGGAGATTTTCTAAGACTTAGTCCATGGAGCGGAGGTTTTGCCCAATAAGCCCAAGCTGTAGCCCATGGACAAGCCTCTTGGGGGTCCGAGGGCAACGCCCTCGGGGAAAATTTTTGGCCCGTTTTGTAGCCTATTGTGAATCCTGTGCGTAGGATGTAGAAAACGCAGTTTTGGTGATTAGGGTTTGTTGTTGTAGTTTTTGAGAGAGAAAAAAACTATACTGCCGCACTTGTATTTTTTCCTGATAATAGTGAAATCCCTATAACTCCGTGGACGTAGGCAAATTGCCAAACCACGTAAATATTGTCTTGTGCGTGTGATTGTTTCTTCTTTAGCGTGTATTTTCTCTATTTTTGTTTTTCACAGATTGAGAATTTCAGTTTAATTCCTTACAAAAATTATATTGAATTTATCAAACAATAAGAAAAGCATATGAAAGCTATAAACCTACTAGTCTTACTAAACATTTTCTGGCCAAGCCTAGGACGGATTTTTTTTTTTTTTTTTTTGGGGGATTCCAGCTTTCTGTGAGGAACATAAGGAGTCGAGTGGTACAGTACAGAGTAGCGAAAAAGATATCTAGAGAGATCTTTTATCAAATTAGGGACCATAGGACCACCATGTTGTCATAAACGAAAGGACTGTAACATAGAAGACATTGATAAAATACAGCGGAATCTAGTACTGCTGCAGCGATAACCACGAGAAATAAAACACATTTGTCTCAAAAACAAACCCCACTCAAATTCACATGTGTCCTTGATCGATATACTGAATTCCCACGAAGGGTAAAAGTACTAAAAGAAAGAGACACCACATAAATAAATACGGAAAAGTTGTGAAGTGGCCTAATAATTAATGTGAGCATTTGTCATTCTCACTCAATTGGATTGACATATGACAAGAAGGATCGAGTCTGACTGGTACTAAGTGAAGAAAAGTACTCGAATGGAAAAAGTTATGTCGGTTGTTTTGTAAATATGAAGGAAGAAAAAAGAAGAATGATGTTTGTTAAGTTCTAAAAACGTAGAATCTAATATATTTAGAACTTTAATGTGTATTGTTGGTAAACTATGATCAAAATAGGTTGTTTAGTCCTGTTTAGACTTGCTCAAAGTTGTGTTTTTTATGTAAAGTTGGATTCAAACTGATGCAGAACTGATAGTGCATTTCGGCCTGATTCGATTGATCGAAGCTTAGGCTCGATCAATTGAAAATCGGGCAGAATGCGTTTTTCTGCAGAATTCCAACTCAGCTTTAGTTCATTAAAACGTTTAGGGTTTTATGTTTTTGCCCTAAGTATATAAGGCAAACCCTAGCCACGTTTTAGGTGTTGCTCATATTGCGGTTTGTGTAAATCTCTTGTGAGATCTGTGAGGAGCTTTCCTTTACACAAGCTTAGAGTTATCAAGAGGAGATTCGTTCAAGAATTTGATGATTATTTAGTTGCTGCCATAAGAACTTAAAGAAACACAAGCGGGTGTGCTTGTACTTGCTGGAGAATCCAAGAAAGAAGGAGTCCGTGGTCCTGGAGTTTGCACATGGTCGTGTCAATAAGTTTCTACTGGTGGGTAGCAATAGGATGTTAGTGGTCTAAGTCCTATTGTAAAACTTTGATTCTTTTATAGTGGATTCAGGTTTACCTTGAGGATAGGTAGGTTAAATCCTCCATAGGTTTTTACCTGTTTGGTTTCCTAGGTCATCATATCATTGTGTTATTTATATTTCCGCTGTTATGCATGATATGATTGTTTGATTGTGATAACCTAGATCTGGAATTTGGACTAAGTAATAACTTGGCTAATTAACTAGGTTAATCCAATTATATTTTAAGGGATCTAAAAATGTACAAGTGGTATCAGAGCAGGTAGCTCTTTTGTTTTAGATCTTTTGATCTAAGAGCTGATCTTTGACCCCTGTTGTCATGGATAATTTGAAGTGTCTTTCTGATCATGTTCCTGCTCATGTTTCTGTTGATTTTATTGATGCCTGTGAAACTCTCCGTAATGAATTATTGAAATCTATGAAAATTGCTAAGAAATTCAAGGAAGAGTTAAAATTGGCTAATCTTGAAAAAGAGGAATTGGTTGTTAGATTAGATGAATCTAATAAAAAGAATGAATGTTTGAGAAATCAAATTTCCTCTCAAGATAAGAAGATGAAAAGTTTGGAACAAGAGTTAGCTGAATCTAAAGCTAAAATTGAAAATTTGACTAGTACCAAGCCTACTGTTGATAACAGAAGTTTTTCTGTTTCTCTTAAGCCTAAAACTGAGAAAGTTTATATCCCTCATTTCAAGAGGAATTATAAAGAAAATGATTATTTTGCTATGTTAGACAAAGGTAAAAGTTCTGATATAGACGCTGAAGTTTCTAAACCTATGTCTAAACCTACTGTTAGAGAGCATAATAAATTTGTTTTTGTGCCTACTTGTCACCTTTGTGGTGTTGTTGGTCATATTAGATCAAATTGTTCTTTGTTGAGGCAAAAACCAAAATCTGAGACTAGATTTGATGTTAGAAATACTGATGTTCCTAAATTTGTTCCTGTTTGTCACTTTTGTGGTGTCTCCGGTCACATTCGTCCTAATTGTCATAAATTGAAATTTAAACATTCTGTTTTTCAATCTAGGATATGTGATGATATTTCTCCTGCCATAAGTCCATAAAAATTGTTTCATATTCTTTTGAAAAATTTAAGCTTGTTGGCTTGTGAAAGGAATTTGTAGGATTTCAGTCTTTCTCAGAAGATTGGTGTAATCCCTCAAATACACTCTGCTTCACATGGATTTTCACCTACAAAGCCGAAAACTCGTGCTAGATGGGTGAGAAAAGATTCTCTAAGGTGAGTGTTGCTGACTTGTCCCTGATTTAATTCTTTCAATTATTTGTGGACATGTTTTGTTTCTGTTGTCTTGTTTTATTTGTTCTGAGGATTACATGAGTTATGATATCTCTCTCTTAATTTAGAACATACTTGACATTGTGGAGAAACTTGATTAGTATGTGTTATATCTATCCTAAGCTATGTATGATTTTGTGTGAGTATGTACTAGTTTATACATGTACTCATGGGTTAATTAAGAAATTGATATTTCTTATTTGTGTACCCTCTATAGCTTAGTTAAGCATTGTCATGCATTGCAGTTGCATTGTTCATTTAGCATAATGTGTGCTTTTTGTTTTTGGTTATAAATTTTTTAAAACCAAAAGGATTTTTGTGTTTTGTTTTTCACATCTTGGATTTATAATCAAGGATTGGCCATATTATCTTTACATAACAAGTTTATGTACCTTGTTTAGCTTGGATGAGCTTCTTTTATTGCACTTTACTAGTTTGAGCTTTGTAATGCATGTTGTGTAAGAGATGTTTATAGTTTTTGATCACTTTATCTTGATCTTGAAGTCACATGTCTTCGACTGTCGGACTTGAACCTTTTGAGAAAGGCATAAATAACCATCTCACCACTGTTTACTAGCCAATCATGAACACCTTAGTGCATATCGTAATATTTTGTGCTCGAGAAAGTGTAGCACATGCACAAAAAGAACATAAGGTGTAGCCTTGGTTTAAATGTTAAAATTGGTGTGTATATTATTGGACTTAATGTTAAATCAAACAAATAAAATTGGTGTGTACATTATCCCGGCTATTTTAATAAGTTTTTAATCAAATAAAATTGGTGTGTATATTATGAGGCAAAATCAAGAAATTTACATGATTGCAAGCTTGTTTTCTAGAAGATGTGGGAGTTATATGATGTAACTCTTTAGGTGATAGTCTCTTTCAAATTTATGTGATGAATTTTGTAGAAATTGTGTTTAATTTCTATTTACATATCACCTCACATGTATCTCAAGCTTTTGCTAGTTGCACACACTATACAAGTTACTCTTTACTAAACTTGGTACATTATATTGTGTGTGATCTTGTTGTAGCCATCCAAGATTATATGTTCCTTGATTTTGATGCAAATTGTGTTTTTAATGATTAAAAACCTTGTTTTTGGAAGATCTGGGTTTAATTCAAATGTTTTTGAAAAACTTTTAATCTCATACTCATGCATTTCATTCATGAAATATTGTGCTTTGAGGAGTTTCTGCATAAAATTGCTCTGTTTTTCAAAAATTTGAGTTTTCCAGATTTTCGATCGATCGAGGGTGTTTTTCGACCGATCGAAATCGCGATAAAAATTTTGGTATGAATTTGCCTGACTCGATTGGTATTCGATCGATAATCGATCGATCGAAATTGAAAAATTTTCAGTTTTTAAGTATTTGACCAATCTATTTTTTTTTCATCATTTATGTTTAGGATTCACATGCATTGCATTGATTTTTTGTATCCATCTTACAGTTTTGCAGTCATATCTCTCATTGTTTTCACACATAACATGCATACACTTTGCTGAATTGGGTACACAACTTGATTTAAAAATTGATTGATTAATTTTTTAGTTATATACTTTTTAGTATATGCTATTTTTAAGTGTGAATTGCAGAAAATATTTTTCTTAAGAGATATGATGGATAATCAATGTGAAAATATTTTCTCTACTCATGCAACTGTTTATGGGACACATAGTGTCAAGTTTGCATTTATTGAAAGAGAAAATATTTTTCTTCATGTGTATCCTAAACTTGTTTTTTTTTGGCGAGGTTTGTGTTTTTTTTTTTTCCCCACCTCCTGTTTTTCCCAAACACTGTTTTTCCCAACACTTATTTTGTGTTTCCTATTTTTATAGGGGGAGAAGCTTGTTTTGTGTTCCCCTAATTCTCTATTTTCTCTTATTCTCTGTTGCGTATGTTTTCTGTCAACCTTCTAATTGGGTTGTCTTTGTCAATACGTGACAAAAAAGAGGAGAAATAGATAAAATGTGGGAATCCTATTTGTTTTGTTTAGGGGGAGTTAAAATTGTTTTTGAAAGCTGGAGAAATTTTTTTGATGTATCCAACTTAGGGGGAGATACATTGATGATATATGTTTCTTGTTTCACTGCTCATTGATTTATATTTATGAGTTATTCATGATATATGTCTTTGTTTTGTGTTTTGTGATGTTAAGAACTTATTTTTGTTTACTTGTATTTTCTACACATGCGTTTATGCGTTTTGTTTAGTGTTTTAGGAAATATACAGGTTGATTCAATTGAGCTACTGTCTACACTTGCAATTGATGGATAGTAGTTAGGATTGGATTTGTTATAACGAGCATTTCTTTTGTAAATGGCTTTTCTTTGTAAACTTTGAGCTTTTAGTTGTGTTTTGTCACGAATTGCCAAAGGGGGAGTTTGTTAGGTTCTAAAGACTTAGGATCTAATGTATTTAGAACTCTAATGTGTATTGTTGGTAAACCATGATCAAAACAAATTGTTTAGTCTTGTTTAGACTTGCTCAAAGTTGTGTCTTTTATGTAAAGTTGGATTCAAGCTGATGCAAAACTGATAGTGCATTTCGGCCTGGTTCGATTGATCGAAACTTAGGCTCGATCAATCGAGAATCAGGCAGAATGTGTTTCTCTACAAAATTCCAACTCAGCCCTAGTTCATTAAAACGTTTAGGGTTTTATGTTTTTACCCTAGGTATATAAGGCAAACCCTAGCCACGTTTTAGGCGTGGCTCATATTGCGGTTTGTGCAAATCTCTTGTGAGATCTGTGAGGAGCTTTCTTTTACACAAGCTTAGGGTTATCAAGAGGAGATTCGTTCAAGAACTTGATGATCATTTAGTTGCTGCCATAAGAACTTGAAGAAACACAAGCGGGTGTGTTTGTATTTGCTGGAGAATCTAAGAAAGACGGAATCTGTGGTCTCGGAGTTTGCACGTGGTCGTGTCAGTAAGTTTCTATTGGTGGGTAGCAATAGGATGTTAGTGGTCTAAGTCCTATTGTAAAACTTCGATTCTTTCATAGTGGATTCAGGTTTACCTTGAGGATAGCTAGGTTAAATCCTCCCTAGGTTTTTATCGGTTTGGTTTCTTAGGTCATCATATCATTGCGTTATTTATATTTCCGCTGCTATGCATAATATGATTGTTTGATTGTGATAACCTAGATCTGGAATTTGGACTAAGTAATAACTTGGCTAATTAACTAGGTTAATCCAATTGTGTTTTAAGGGGTCTAAAAACGTACAATGTTAACATGTTAGGGATATTATTGCGTTTTTAGTACAGTAGTTTAAGTAATACTTTTTAATTTTTAAATAATATTATACATATTTTTTAACTCATACATATTTTTAAAAAATACAAACAACATTCTTAGAACAACGTTACCAAACAGCTCCAAGATTCTATTAAATATTAAAGGCATCTTACAAATTGATGTACGTGTTTTATTATTATTATTATTATTATTATTTGAAAGAATTGATGTGTTAATTAACTTTTAAATATATAATATAAAAGTAATTAAAAGAGTTAATTTATTTACTATGTTATTGATTTGTGATCAATCATTTTAATTTTCAAATCAATTTGCAAAGTTATTTAAAAAAAAAAAAAAGTAAAATCAATAATAATTTTAGCTTTTTTCAAATTTGAATAAATAGATAAGAAAATTAATAGCGGGTAGTCATAGAAACATGGCTTATAAGTTATAGAAACTGGTGTCATCACTCATGAGACACCCTTTAAGAATGTTTTATATAAAAATAAAATTGGCATGAATTCATGGAAGAATGACCTTGGACAAAAATGCTCTTAACCAATATTTTGCTCAAAATTTGATTTCCCTCCCTCTCACATTATACATTTTCCACCAAATCTCACTTTACCAATATTTTACTCTTCACTTTCTATCAAACTCTCCCCCCCCCCCCCCCCCCAAAAAATGTTGCCAATATTAAAGAAAAAAAAGAGGTGAAGAAAAGTTCAATGAAGGATTAAGGAATTATTAAACAATGTACAATTATTTTATTTTATTCATATTTATTTTTTAAATATATTAAAATATGATATTAATTTTTATTTTTAATACATGTTGCAATATTATACCATCAATGGAATTTGTTCTAAGAAATGTTTTGACTATAATATAGCGTTAATTTTTAGTTTTTTACCACTAAATGTTACATTTTCATTTGACAATATTGGGCCATTTTACTAAAACGCTTCTTCAGTAATGACACTAGTGAATTTCGATATGTCTCTAGTATTATTCGTGTTTATTTTTTTGAAACCAAAATTTTGAAATTATTTTCTATTTTACTAAAAATTTAATATCGTTCATTATTATTTTTCTTTAATATTAAATATATAATAAAAATCCAAACTATTTTTAACATCACACCAAAAAAGAGAGAGAGAAACATGACCTGTGTAGTGCTGGACGTGTGGCTTTTAGAAGAAGATGAAGAATTTGATTTGAGTTTGAGAGAAATGGGACAAGGTATATTGGTCTTGTTGAAAAGAATTAACTCAAAACTCATCACTCAAAACTCAAAAATCGTGGGTCCCACTGAGATCAATTTTGTTTGGTTGAGTTTTCAGTTTTTGTTTTCATAACTCATATCTCAAAATTTTGAGTTATGAGAATGAAAACTGAGAACAGATGGAGAGGTGTTTTAAGTTTTTAGGATATGAGCTTCATGGCATTCTTGTAAATTAGTAGACTCGTGTGGTCCCCACTGCAGTGACTTGTCACATCAAATATCAGTACCGTTGGAAGCTTTTTCATCTTCTTTGCATATTATTTCTTTTAAGCAAATCATGCATGGGCATATAAGAGAGAGAAAAGAAATACCTAATGATGTTAAGCTTTTGACATTGCACTTTTGCTATGCCGAAGCATACAGATGTCATTGACATCGCACTTTTGCTATGCCAAGCATACAGAAGTCATTTCATGATTGGCGGGCAACAGTGGTGAGATGGTTATTTATGCATTTCTCTTAGAATTTTTTAGTCATTCCCGTCAAAAAGAGTAATACGAGTGTTAAGTTCAAGCGATTATTTAATCTTACTCATCACAAACAAGAGCCACAAAGCTCACTTGCTTAGTTGTGCATAGAGATGCTCATCTAAGTTACAAAAGATCCAAAGTTTAGAAAACTTTGTTTCAATGACCATCCAAGGTACACAAGTACCAATGTATACAAACACACATTGTTTTTGTATTTTTCAAATTTTTATTTTTATTTTTATATGAAAAATAAAATAAACAAAAACTGAAAAGAAAACAAACAAAAACAAATTAAACAAAGCAATGCATAAAACTAGACTGACTCAAAACAATAAAGCAACACACACAAGCAATGCAAAACAAAAATACGAAGGGGAGAGAGAAAAAGTGAAAGAATCACTTGGAGCCCTTTTCTTTCCATACCTTGGAAGAACCTTTCCTTTGAGTGAACCCTTGAATCGGCGGTGAGGGGGGAAGAATTAAAACCGTTAAGTTTGAAAGGAACATGAGGGTTTTGAAAAGATCTCCAAGAGGAGCAAAAGAGGGTGGAAGCTGATTCTGATCTCTCAACGTGATCATGCTATTGCTTTTTTGAGTGGCTAACCACTTGTAGCAATTAGATCGAGTATGTCCAGCTGCTCCACAGTGATGACAGAAATGCTGCTTTTTCTGTTTTGACTTTTGAGAGTTAGCCTTCTTAACCCTAAGGTTTTTAATCTCTTTCTTATCGAACTTAAGGGGTGCTCCTAAGATAGATTTACCATTGTCTATGTTCTCACTAGCTAATTCATTTTTAACAACATTGTTCTCAGTTTCAACATTATTAGCAAGAAGAACAAAAACAGTAGCACTAGTAGAAGCAATGCTAGGAGAAGAGAAATCATACCCTAAACCGGTTTGATCAAAAGTAGATTTCTGAAGACTGAGTATCTCATCGAGCTTAGTGCTCGAAGTTATTTCCAGCTAAGCTTTGACTTGGAACAATTCTGCCTTAAGCTTCTTGGTCTTCTCAGCCAAGAAGTTATTCTCAAACCTCAGTGCTCTAATAGTCTAATTTGCTTCATCAAACTTTGTAGAGATTTCTTCTCGCTCAAACTCCACATCCCTAAGCTTCTTGGTGGCCAACCTATACATCTTCTTATTCTTTTCTGAGACCTTGTATAACTTTACATAGGCTGTGTGGATGTCATCTTGTTCATCCATCTTTCAAACTTAGACTCCGCCAATTCCTCTTCTTCATCCACATCTTCAACAATCCCCTCAGTAGGATTGACAGTGGTAGTGAAGACATTCAGGATTCCGTCATCCTTATTGTCGGAATCATCCTCAGGCTCAGTATCACTCAACGTAGCAGCGAGTGCCTTGCTCTTCCCAATGGTCTTGAGATATGTAGGGCATTCTTGTTTCATATGACCAAAACCTTGACACCCAAAGCACTTTGGTCCTGAGGGAACAGTGTACTGACCGCCATCCCTAGCGTCCTTCTTCCCTTTGTCTTGGCTCTCAGACTGAGAAGAACTCGACTGTCTATGGTCCTTGTCAAAGCCCTTTGCATTGGCATTCTTCATTGTTAGGACATATGTGATTCACTTGTTAGGAACATATGTCACTATTTTATGTAATTGGCTAATCCTTTGACAAAACGCATTTTACTTGTATTTGGGTAGATCTAGGATGTGTTTAATACTTCAAGAAATTTTGTTTCAAGATCAAGTGTTGAAGCCATGCAAGTCTATCCAAGATTCAAGCTGAAAAGTGCCTGTCATTAAAGCTCGATAGCTAGCCATCTATCGAGCTTGAAGAACTGTTCCAGCCCCGTGGATCAACAGCAGCTCAACAGATAGGGATCTGTTGAGGTTTATGAAAAACAGATTTTCAGTTCTGTTTTGACTCTAATCCGTGATTATGTGTTTAGACTTTCTTTTCTCACAACCCTAAACATATAAAAGGATTATTTTAAGGGCCGTCAAAGAGGACACAAGTGTTGAGCAAAGTTTGTTCAAGCAAATTGTGACTGGAGACATAGTTTTGCCCTGGTTCATTGTTCTAGTGAAGAAGTTGCTGTGTTTGTGCACCGTAGGGTTTTGTGACCAAGCATCTTCTTGATCTTCATCGTTAGGATGAACTGAAGAACTTTGCAGCCAACAACCTTCTCTAGTTGGTGATTGAAGTCGCGTACTAGGATCCGCGCAATTGGTTAGTCACGTACTGGGAGCCATGCATCAAAATGAGAAATTGTCACTATAGAACAAGTCCAATTGGGTATTGGGGTAAGGGTTCAACTGTAGGTTAGTATGAGGTACTGGGATTCCTTTACTTGTAACCGCTTGTTGTGATAATAATGGAATTTCGGGAGTGATGACCTTAAAATCACCTGGTGGGGTTTTTGCCGTGTTGGTTTTTCCCATTCGTAATCAAATCACCGTGTCAATTTATTTTTCGTTGCACTTAGTTTAATTGGTGATTTATTTGTGCTACCACGCATTTGCATGTTAATTTGATTAATTAATAAACTTGGCTAATTAATCAATTAATTCATCACAAGGGGTCAATTCGTTTTTGGCCTATCATTCATGAACTTCTTGAATTGCTTGGTGATATAGGACTTCATCTTAGAATCTTCATCATTAAAAGACTCATCAGTATCACTGCTCTTGGCTTTCAATGCTATGCTCTTGCTCTTACTCAATTTCCCAATCCTTGTCAAACCTAACTCATAGGTCTGTAGATTTCTAACCAGCTCAGTCAAAGATATTTTTTCGATGTCCTTTGATTCCTCAATGGCAGTGATTTTGGTATGAAATCTATCGGGTAGAGATCTGAGCACTTTTCTCACAATCTTGGGTTCAGGAATGGTTTCCCTAAGATTAAACGCTGAGTTCACTATGTCCTTGAGTTTCGCATAGAACTCATCAAATGACTCATCCTCCTCCATCTTGATCTCTTCAAAGCTTGTAGTGAGCCTCTAAAGTTTTGAATCTTTGACAGCCTTGGTTCTTTCATAGGTTGTCTGAAGGATGGTCCGTGCTTCCTTTGTAGTTTCAGTGGAGGATATCTTCTTGAATTCCTCATTAGTGACTGCATTGAATAAAGCATTCAATGCCCTGCTGTTGAAGTTTTCTGCCTTGATCTTAGCATCATCCCAATCGGCCGGCGCTTCCGTTGGCTTAGTCCAGCCAATCTCTACAGCTTGCCACACCTTTTCATCTAATAACTACAAGAAAGCTTTTATGCGTACTTTCCAGTATGCATAGTTAGTGCCATCAAACAAAGGAGGTGTAATAAGAGACTGTCCTCTATCCATGACAAACAGGGGTCAATGGATCACACAGCAAAGATTAACCCTAATCAGAGTGTGCCTACTCTGATACCACTTGATAGGCCAAAAATGTATCGACCCCTTGTGATGAATTAATTGATTAATTAGCCAAATTTATTAATTAATCAAATTAACATGCAATGTACGTGGTAGCACAAACAAATCACCAATTAAACTAAGTATGCAGCGGAAAATAAATTGACACGGTAATTTGTTTACGAATGGGGAAAACCTATACGGCAAAAACCCCACCGGGTGATTTTAAGGTCACCACTCTCGAGAATCTACTATTATTAAAACAAGCGGTTACAAGTAAAGGAATCCCAGTACCTTATACCAACCTACCATTGAAACCTTACCCCAATATCCAATTGGACTTGTTTTGTAGTGACAATCTCTCCTTTTCAATGTACAGCTCCCAGTACATGACTAACCAATTGCATGGATCCCAGTACGCGACTTGATCACCAACTAGAGAAGGATGTTGGCTGCAAAGTTCTTTAGTTCATCTAGACGATGAAGATCATGAAGTTGCTTGGTCACAAAACCCTAAGGTGTACAAAACACAGCAGCTTCTTGAAGAGAACGAAGAACTAGGGCAAACTAGGTTTCCAGTTACACTCCTCTTCACACTTGTGCAATTGTGCTCTTGTGCAACTTCTGTAACCTTTTGCGGCCCTTAACATAATCCTTATATATGTTTAGGGTTGTGAGAAAAGAAAGCCCAAACATACATTCACGGATTGGATGAAAACAGAACTGAAAAATCTGTTTTTCATAAACCTCGACAGATACCTATCTATCGAGCAGCTGTCGAGCCTCGGGCTGAAATAGCTCTCTTTAAGCCTTGATAGATGCTAGCTGTCGAGCTTTAATGAACACAACACTTTTTGATTTGGTTCTTGGACAGACTTGCATGGCTTTAGCACTTGAACTTGAAACCTTATTTCTTGAAGCATTAAACACATCCTAGATCTATCCAATTACAAGTAAAGTGCGTTTTGTCAAAGGATTAGCCAATTACATAAAATAGTGACATATGTTCCTAACATGTGATACACATATGTCCTAACAAGCCCCTCTCTGTTTTCCTCTCTTCTCTCTACATCCATAACTACATTTCCACCAAAATTGTTTGCTAGGACCAAGTTTCTTAACAAGCACAGGCAGCAAACACCAAGCCAAACTATTCCATGCTTTTAATGTTAATGTTAAAGAAACCAAATACCTAAATTCCTCCAGCTTCACATTACATACACCACCAGCCCCTCTCTGTTTTCCTCTCTTCTCTCTAGATCCATAACTACACTTCCACCAAAATTGTTTGCTAGGACCAAGTTTCTAAACAAGCACAGGCAGCAAACAATATTAAGTGGGGAAAATAAGGGATGACCCATTGTTTGATTTTGGGGTTCTTTCAGGGTAGAGGAATAAGGGATACTAAGACAAAACAGAGGCCCTAGCACTGAAACGGACAAAAAAAAAATTGTGGAATCTGGGACTTATATCGACGATTGGGCGAGATGAAAAGGAAAATGGGATTTGCTGGATATGGGTGTTGACCAATTCTTGGATTTTGGGGTTAGTTCGAGACAGAGGAAGAGGAGGAAATCATCACACTATAGCCCGTATAACAAAAAAGGAACGGAAATCACCGGTAGAAATTGGGCAATCAAAGAGAAGAGTGAGCTTTGAGAAATTTCTTTAGGGGTTTGCTGGAGATGGGTCTTGTCGATATGGAGGCGGAAGAGTAGAGCTGATGGACTTTTTTCTAACATTTGGTGTGAGAGAGAGAGAGAGAGAGAGAGAGAGAGAGAGAGAAAGAGATAAGGAAGACAAAATTTGGGTGAAAGGAGAGAGAAGGTCACACGCGCGAGAGACACATGACCATTCTGAAAGTGTAGGCTGTGGGCTCTACCAAAAAGTGAAAAAGTTGAGTAATAAAAATGAGATATACGGATTTGAGTTATGAACCAAACAAAAATTTTTAGTTTTGAGTTTTTTGCTGAGATAGAGTTTTGAGATATGAGTAATGAGAATGAGTGATGAGTTTTGAATTATTGTTTTTGAGTTTTAATATAGTCTCAAACCAAACACCCTCTTAACTTTTCATGAACATTTTTCTCATCTCCCCGCAATAAGTGGGACGCTTTTTTTTTTAAGTTTGACAAAATTACATTAATTGTTATGGCACCAATTGGACTCATTCAAAAAGTATACCTAAAATATAATGGAAGTTGACTTGATCTACCTTTAATCAAAGTGACAGATCCACTTTTCATTTTTATTTTTTTTAAGGCCTTTACATCATTTTTTTATTTTTTTATTTTTTTAAGGCCTATGTATCAAGGAATATAAATTCTATGTCCCACTCCTACCTCTAATATTCCACTTTATATTATTTCAATATATAACAACTTTTATGTAATCATTTTTTACTTGCATAAGTTATTAAAAATAAATAAATAAATAAAAAACATATGACATTTCATAATTGATAAAATATAAAAGTGAAATATAAAAAATAGGAAAAAAAGTATTTATATCTATGATCAGAAATTAAAATCCCTATCTCTTTTGTGGTTTAGGGTGGTATTATATGCATTGGGTGCATGCAAGGGCTAGCTCTATGGTATAGGCGAATGAGACGGTCGCCTAAGGCCCTCAAATAGAAAAAAAGCCCTCAAATTTTAACCAATAAAGTTATTTCTTTCATTGTAATTAGGGGTGTCCACGGGTCGGACTGAGTCGAGTTTGTGCCTGACCTAGACCTAACCCAAATTTTTTCGGGTGGGTGAAAATCAAAATCGAAACCGACCCGTATTAATGGTCGGATCATCCGGTTCGGGTTCGTCGGGTTTCGGGTTGGTGTCGGTTGGTTTCGGGTTTCGCCTCTAGTGCCGATATTTCACCGCTGATATCGATATTTGGCTGGAATCGGTCGAGATTTGGCCGATATTTGGCCGGATCCGTCAAATCTGGACTAGATCTTGACGAGATCTCACCGGATTTGGTGGATTTCAAGTAGCTCTTGGTTGGAAAATAAAAAATATCGTCGGATTTGGTGGATTGCAATGGATTTCAAGTAGCTCTTTGTCGGAAAACCTTTGGATCTTGCCGGATTTTGTTGATTTTATGGTCGGGTTGAGTGGCTCGGGTTTTTGGGGAAGAAACCTGCCAGCTACCCGAAGGGATCGGGTTCTATGGGTGGCGACTCGCCGCCGACCGTCGGATTGGTCGGTTCGGGTGGTGGCGGTTCGGTTTCGGGCGAGCCCGGCGAGTTAAGTGGGTGATCGGGTTCTGTGGACACCCCCAATTGTAATAGTATTAATTAAACTTAAATATTAGTCCAACGAAAAACAAGAAAAAGAGAGAGAGAGAGAGAAATGCAATGGCCACAACATTTTTCACAACAAATTTTAAGTGTCAAGTTGTTATTGACTGTTATTTGTAGACAAAAAAGTAATTTCAGTAGTGGCTTCAAATTAGAACTACTAATAACTTCATACCTAACTATCGCATACCTTGGTGTGATGGTCACTTCACAAGTACGAAATTCTTGTGGGGTGAGGGGAGGGAAAAGGGTAGGGTTCACATCTCTAAGAGGAAAGTTTCACACACACATATACATGTAGATTAAACTAGAGAGTTTTTACCCAAAAAAAAAAAAGATTAAACTAGAGTAAAATTTCTATCTTATATAAATAAATAAAAAACAACTTAACTCCTAAAATTTGTTGTGAAAATATTGTGAATGTAGCACTTCTAAAAAAAATAGCAATACACAAAATATTTCACAACATTTTTCATAACAGCCGAGTTGGAAAACTTTTGCTATTACAGACTTTTACTAGTTTTTATCTAGATTTACTACTAACATTATATTTTTACTTACCATTATTAATCTGTTATATCAACAGATGTGAAAAATTTTGTCAAATTTTTTGTATCTATAAGCCTTTCCAAAAGAAAAAAAAAAAAAAAAGTTACATGATTAATTAGTAATTTTGCATTTGAAAGCATCTAAAACAAGTGAATAAAGTTTAAGCAATATTAAAATATTTTTTTTAATCATATTTAAATATATAAAAAATCTCAATTCAGCCCTTAAATACATCAAGATTCCCTTCTGTGCATGTATCCACCCTGTCACGACAACTGTGGAATTCGGCTTTGGTCCCTATGATAGGCTGGTGCACGGACTTGTGGGTCTTTTCTATCAAATTTAGTCGCTAGGATTTACGTGTTTCGTCGTATAGCTGATGTACCATGCAAACCAATTATTATAAACTCCTGAGTCTAAACTATATCTCACACCACAAAAACAAAGCTCTGTTTCAGTAACACTCATGGCTTCAACCTTCATTGTATTTTTTCACTTCTCTTCCTCCTCTCCATTCCAAGCATTCTCTCTCACCCCTTGGACCCTCTCACCCCCTTAGAAATAAAACAAGTAACCAAAATTATCAAAGGGTCTAGGGCGGTCTCGTTGGCAAACCTTACCTTTCAATATGTAGACTTAGATGAGCCAAGCAAATCAACCATTCTTTCATGGCTTTCAAACCCTACCAAGGAACCCCCACCTCGTCAAGCTTTTGTTATTGCACGAGCTTATGAAAAATCCTACGAATTTGTCGTAAGTTTATCCAATGGTTCAATCATTTCGCAGCACATTTATAATGGCACTGGCTTCCCTTTACTGAACCTTGAAGAACAGTCTGCTGCAAATGACTTAGCATTTAAATACCCACCATTTATCAAGTCCATCAAAAAGAGAGGGCTAGACATAAAGGATGTAGTTCCTTCAGTTTTCACGGTGGGATGGTATGGAGAGAAAAGCATGAGTGGGAGGGTTGTTAAGGTACTCTTCCTCTACAAAGGTGGCACGCCTAATGTTTGGGTTAGACCTATTGAGGGTATTGCTGTACTTGTGGACCTTGATAAGATGGTGATCGTGAAATACTCTGATAGTGAAGTGGTACCAATACCAAAAGCTGAGGGTACTGAATATCGAGGTTCAAAAATGAGGCCACCATTTGCAGCTGAAACAAAGCCTATCACTGTTGTCCAGCCTCATGGTCCCAGCTTCAAGATCAACGGTCACACCATAAGGTAAACAATAAGGCCACACAAATTGTATAACTTTTGTCAGTCAGCTAAATTGTCAAGTTTTGATTGAGTTATAATAAAAATAATATCAGTGCTAATCTCATGTGAAAGTGTCATTACACTAATCACAGTCTGTCATTTTAATAAATTATGAAAATTGTTACGTGTATAATGTTGTTAGCCAAATAAAGAATAAAACATTTTAATTGTTGTTTATTAATTAAAACTAAGGGTTTCAAAATATATTTTTTGAATATTGGGTTTCAATTTTTATAAAACAAGATCCTCTTTATTTCAAGTGGAATGAAGAATATCAATTACATAGTTTAAGAATTTAATTATGTTCTAAATCTAATAGTGTACGGTGTGTCAAGTTATTCAAAATTTTATATAATGTGGCATTGTATACATATTTGATGTTGCAATATTTAGTCTAAATCATAAAATGCATCCTTTTAAATGGAAATGATTTTAATATAGTTTTTATGTGGTATACACAATTGGGCAGACTGAAATTTACACCTTGCCTTTGATGTCCGAGCTGGTCTTGTTATATCTCTAGCCACAATTTTTGATTCCATTGGAGATAAACATCGCCAAGTCTTATATAAAGGCCATGTTTTTGAGCTATTTGTGCCCTACATGGATCCCACAGAGGAATGGTACTAAAGAACATTTTTGGATGCTAGAGAATTTGGGCTTTGGTTGAGTGCTGTATCTCTTCAACAACATATAGATTGCCCAGCCAATACAATCTTCATGGATGGGTACCATGCCAATCAGGATGGAGAGCCAATAAAACTTTCGAATGCATTTTGTGTATTTGAGTGATATGCAGGCGATATAGCTTGGCGTCACACAGAGAGTACGATTTCAGGGGAAGTGGTATGTGATTTTCAAACCTCCAAAGTCTAAACCCTTCCTCCCCCGCCCCCCTCTTTTTTATGTGACAATATTGTGAATACTAAAAAGAATGGGTTGTGAACAATAAAAAAATTATCAAATTTACCTTAAGCATTCAATCATACAATACCCTCATTAGTTTCACAACCAACCCATCATTCTCATGATCACATTAAGTTTCCACAGCAAAAACCCAAACCTTCAAGCTCGAGGCAGAGTACATTGCTAAGAAATTGACTAATTTAGTGACTTGAACTAAAATATTGTGATTTGAACCTACCAAGATTCCCTATCTCCCAATCCATCCTACCTCTTTGATTGCAAACAAGTCATATTCTCTTAAATTACTTGCTCTTCCATTGTATAATATAGAAGAGAGAGAGAGAGAGAGAGAGAGAGAGAGAGAGAGAGAGAGAGTACTTGGAGTTGGAGTGGATGAGGTGAGACAAAAGAGAATCCGTTTAGATAGGGCTGGCTCAATATTTTTTGGAGCATATGGCAACAATTTTAAGAGCAGTCTTTTTATATCTAAATATTAATTAAATAATACTTATTCAAATTTTAATATCATTTTTTAATTTAAAATCTAATTTTCTTTATGAGTTACAAATATACTAATTAAGTTTTTATATTCAAACTCTACTAATATATATTTTTAAATTAATTGATAATTTAGCTAATACACATAATATATATTTTTAAATATGGTCTAGGATCTTATCAATATATATGAAAAACTTATTTTTACAGATGCAATTGTGACATGCATATATTGTTAGAACAATAAATCTAATTTATTAAAACATAGCTTCACTTAACCTTTATTAGAATCTGCAACAATTTCAGCCTTAACAAGTAAAGATGGGTTATCTAAAAATCAAATTAATACAAAAAAGTTTCACTTCAATTGTATATAAAACATAAAATATAAAGAATAAAGAAAACTGATTTACCTTAAATATAACTTTTGATCGATGATAAGTTTAGGGGTAAAGGGACAAAGAGTAGATTTGTCAAGAGATACTTTCAGAGAAAAAGAGAAAAAAGGAAAATATGGGGTTTTTCCAGCTTTTTAAGGCCACTTTTTCAAAAAAATTATAAAAAATCTTTCTCTCTCAATATATATATATATATATATATATATGAAACATATTTCATTTATTTAACTTTCCATAATATAAAAAATTATGATATTATAACTAGAATTATGGGGCCCTTTCACATTTGGGGACTTAAGACAATTGTCTCACTTGCTTATATAGTTGAGCTATCACTAAGTTTAGGGAAAAGAAAAAGGTAAGGAGTGGTTCCAATAGTAAATGAAGAAGAAAAAGAGAAATGAAATACAGTCATTAGCAATTACTGGCAAAGCCAAGATTCAAGCCAACAAAGACAATTATTATTATTATTATTATTATTATTATTATTATTATTATTATTAATATCATTATTATTATTATTATGTGCTAAAATATACAACAAACAAAAGTATATACACATGGGTGTAGGCAGGGGGGCTAGAAATCAAGAAGAATAGTGAAAATAAGAGAAATAGGGTTATGAATGTCATAGCTAGGATTTCAGTTTTTATTTATTTATTTAAAATTGGTTAAATTTGTAACCCACGATGACACAAAAATAAAAGTGTAGATGTGTGTGAGAGCATATGGTACGCGAGCACATATACATGCAATATAACACAATAAATTCAATAATAAATATATAAATTTTTATGAAATTAAATTAAACTATTTACAAAAAAAAAAAAAAAAAAAAAAAATTCACAAAAAATAATTGCATTAAAAAACCATTTTTTAAGGGAGTAGCAACGCTTTTTGGTTATGTTATCTGACATTGGTTATGGGGGCATTCTGAAACAAAGAGTTTCTCCTGAGTCACCAGAACAAATTGTTCGTTTCCATTCTGGTATTTGGAACAATGCACAGTTAAACTATAGTACTATTAAAAAAGAGATTTTATCTATAGTGCTATGTATTTCAAAATTTCAAAGTGATTTATTAAACCAAAAGTTTTTGTTACGTATTGATTGCAAAAGTGCTAAATATGTTATTGAAAAAGATGTTGAAAATATTGCTTCAAAACATATTTTTGCTAGATGGCAAGCTATTTTGAGCGTTTTTGACTTTGACATTGAATATATTAAAGGATCTCAAAATGCTATCCCTGATTCCCTTACCCGTGAATTTCTGCAGTGTTACAATTGAGATAGCATTTTGAGACATGACACCTACCACTGCTAATCCAATTGTTAAAAAAGAACCTGTTTTCTCTTTGGACATTGTTAACCGTTTCACTCCACTAGGTACTATTCCCAAGCCTAATTATTCCTCTGTTTTAGCCTCACCATATGATCCTTATGCTCTAGTTACTGTTAACCAACCTGTTAAAACTGTTTACCCTAATGCTTCCAATGCTTCCCAGTATGTTAAAAAACAATCTATCCAAAACCTGTTTTCTGTTGAGCTAAATAGGGCCTCCATTACTAACCCTTTTAGGCTTGCCACTAGTTATTTTCCTCCACAATTTCACTGGATTCCTGAGCAAGGCCAAAAGACTGTTCAATACTATTCTGACATTTTACGTCATGAGAAATCAATCACTGACAAAGCCATGCACCTATTATGAAGTGATCCCAATCCCATGCGTCTGACAAGTCTTTAGGAATAAGATATTCCTTGAAGATCTTAGATATCTTATTGGTGTCCTTAAAAAGAAAAAGATGGAATCTTGTCATGATTTCATGCTTTGCTCTTGAAATGCTCTTGCCATGCACTTCATAGTTTGAAGAAAAGGACAAATTATTCAGCTGAATTTTTATGACAAAAAGTAAAAAAACACTGTTCACTTTTTACTATTCACAGAGTACTGTTCACAGATTACTATTCACGGATTACTGTTCACTGATTACTGTTCACTGACACTGTTCACTTTTTATTGTTCACTCCGAATTTTTGCCTATTTAAGGGGGGTTGTCCCTTATGTTTAGAACAAGTTTTTTTCTTCAGAATTCTTCCTTGAGAGCTCCTTACTTCTCTAGAAAGAGTTCATTGCTCCTATTACCTTGTTCCTACTACCACTATCTCTCTACAATCCTTGTATCTAGGACTAGAACAAGCTTTGTAATTGTTAACCTGTAACTGTTGAGATCTTGTATTCACTACTACTACTGTAAGTGTTTATTCTACTTTCAATAACAAGTATTTTCAGTTTTATGTTCATTATTCTACTTGTTGCTACCACCACCTTGGACGGATTACCGCCATAACGGATGGTTCTAAATTGTTGTCATTTACTTTGAATTATTTTGATATATACTGCTTGGCTGGTTCTACCGCCTTATTATTGTTCTAACATTTACTTTCACTATATTATTACTGTGCTTCCATCTCTTCCCTTCAGCTGTGCGTCCCCTTCCCCCTTTATGGTATCAGAGCCACTCTTTTCTTGCCGGTGATAGTGTTGTTGTGTCTTCGTTTCTTGTCCGTGTCTACCCGAACATTTTGTACTCCGTTGTTGTGTTCCTTCTTACCGTCGTTGGCGCCATCTTAGTCGTAAAGTGAATTCCTAGAACCGAACTGAAATGCAACGGTTGTGAGAAAAACATGATAATTGAGTGCTGAATCTAGGATAGTATGGATAAGTTGTGGAGATCCAACTCCTCTGTCAGCTCCAGGACTAGTTGTCCTCCTGATATTGTAAATGAAGAAGATCACACTGTTGAAGAAAATGAGATCCCTGACTTTCAAAAATGGACTATTCCTAAAGTTGATACTAGAACTGTTTATAAAATTAGTTTTGTTGAGAAAGCTTTTCATTCTTCTTACAAAGTTAGAACTGTTGAACAAATATTTTCTATTTCAAAAACTCACGAAAAATGTTGCTTGTTTTCCAAAAAGAATATTGGAGAATTTATTGCTCCTAAAAAATTCAGCTACTTGCATATTGGTATGGTTCAAGTTGCTATTAAACCACTCACCCGCAAGGGTATTAATGCTTCTGTTCTAATGTGTTTACGTGATGCTAGATTTAAGAACTTTAAAGATAGCATTCTTGGTATGATCACTGCTTCTTTGTATGATGGTCCTGTTTATTTTAGTTGTTATCCTGATCTTACTCTTGCTTTGGATGATCCTAATATTGTTAAAGCTTTGACTTTAAATATTGCTTCATCTGGTTATATCATGGACGAAGGAAGTAAGCCTTTTTTTTTAATTTACCGAATTTATTACAGTAGCAACACTATATTTGATTGAAAGTACTACTCCTTATCTTTCAGTTTCATTTTACCCTTACTTGCCTTTGTTTTGAATGTTAAAGTAAGAAAAGTAAAACATTTTTACTAAGTATATTTCCTGAAAAGTGTTTGAAACATAAAAGAGATTATAATCAAAAAAAATTTCTGTGAAATATATCGACAAAAAAATACATATAAGAAAATCCACTATATTCATAAAATAAAATAAAATAAAGTAGAAGAAGAAATAAAAACATTTATGATAACAAGTTTTTCGTTCAAATGTTTTTTCAAAATTTAGAATTGTGTATATATATGTGTGTCCGTGCGTGTGCACACACGTGTGTATTCAAAAATTTGATTTGGCCTCCCAAAATGACCTTCCAAAGAAAAATGAACAAATATTGGCTAACTGAATTAGTATCCCTGAAAAATACAATTGGCTAAGATTATCCAAAAAAGAAGAATTAAAAAAAAAAAAAATTTTCTATCCTTTTTAATCAACCGTTCATTTGTTAGTCATTTTCTTTAATTATGTAGAAAAGGATCATCAATGTTTTTATTTATTAGAAAAATCAATATTTTAAAAAATCAATATATATATATATATATTTTGATGATTTTTTTTTTTTGAAGCTGATTTATTTTGATGATTTTATATACATAATATATCAAACTTATAGGTAACTCTAATATTAGAAAACTAATAACCTCTCTCTCTCTCTCTCATAATTTTGTATGTATATGTTTTGAGTTGAACTGACCAGTTTATCAATCTCAAATTTGGCCTTCCCAGCAAAATTTCTAACCTTATCTTTGGTCACAACTCACAAGGATTTGAACCCCTCTTTTTTTTTAAATTACAAATTTGCCACATTTTTTGCATTTTTGATTGAAAACAACTGAAAACACCATTTTTTTCCTAACTTTTTTCCATTTGCACAAGGAGTTTTTTAGTCATAATTTAAAATTAAAAATAGAAAACACCCAACCAAACAATATTTCTAAGTAATTGTAACAGACTGTTTTATATTTTCTGTTTTTGAAAAAAAAAAGTTTTATCAAATGCAACCAATCAGGCTCATTAATCATTTATAAATGACATTTTCGTTAGTTGGAATTATCTGTTTTCACTAGTTGCATAAACATCTGATTTTTTTTTTTTTTTGTGGCTTCACAGATAACAGAGGTTAGACCTGGGGTGAGCCTAGTTGTTAGGACGGTTTCAACCGTTGGCAACTATGACTATATCATGGACTGGGAGTTCAAGAAAAGTGGCAGTATTAAATTTGGGGTATGGAAATTAAATAACCAAACCATCTTTTTATAATATTATCCTTATTGTTTTTTTATTTTATTAAATTTATCATATTTTTTCAGTTAGTTTCATTCGAAATTGCGATGATCCATTTCATAGTTATAATATTATTTTTGAAATCTAACTGTGTATAGAGTTCTATGTCATTTAAATTTAATTTTTTTTATAATTAAAATTATTAATAATATATGTGTCTCTAAATATACCTTTCAAAATGCTCTATTTCAAATGGAGAGATCATTTTTGATCAAGTGGTACCTAAAAAGTCTTTATGAGGCTGTTAATCATTATTACTAACAACTATATATGTCATATGCACTATTTAATTAGGTGGGTTTATCGGGTATTTTGGAAGCAAAAGCTTCAACATACACTCACAGAAAACAAGTCAAGGAAGACATCTATGGTACATTGGTAACGGAAAACACTATTGCAATAAACCATGACCACTACATCACCTGTTATCTTGATCTTGACATTGATGGTGAAAAGAATTCATTTGTCAAAGGCAAGATGAAAACAATGAGAACAGATGGTAGCACACCCAGAAAGAGTTACTGGACCATGATTCGAGAGCTAGTAAAAACTAAATTAGATGCAAGAATTTGGACTGACAAACCAACTGAATTATTGATAGTGAACCCTAATAAGTTTACTAAAATAGGAAATCAAGTTGGCTATCGATTGGTTCCTGGTCCGGCTGCTATTCCACTTCTACTAGAGGATGATTACCTGCAGATCCGCGGTGCATTTTCAAATTACAATGTATGGGTTACGCTGTATAACAGGTCAGAAAGATGGGCTGGTGGGTTATATGCTGATCGAAGCCATGGGGATCATACCTTATTTACTTGGACAAATAGGTAATATTGCATGGTTTTTATAATGGTAAAAATTCTCTCACACTCTTTTTTTACACATTCCTACGCACAATTTTCACAACTGTGTGTGCTTGATATAAAAATTTTTGAAACGAGAAAAGGGTGATATTCATGATTAAAACATGGAAAGTGGATGTGTATGAAAGATGTTAAATAAGTTTTGGGAGAAAATTATTGCCCTTATTTTAAAGTCAAAATATAGTGTTGGTCTTAGGGCACACCAAAATACCTAATACTGGTTTTTCCTTCTTTCCTTTTGTCTTTTTTGTTAATAAATATATTTTATAGGTAAAACTTCATTAAAAAGAATGTATTTTTATTTATCAATTTTTTAATGTTTAAAAGTTATAAAGAAAAAATTAAAAAAAAATTAAAAAAAACAAACAAAAATTTTAATCGAAGAGAAAAATAGTTGAAAAAATGTAAGGAGCTTAAATGTTTAATGTAATTAGCAAGAGTGTATTTTTCAAATTCGTTATGTATCAATTAATAATAAACTCCACAATTTGTCTTTGAGTTATACTATAAAATTTTTCCCGTACAATTGATTACCATATGATTTTAAAATGTTATAATATAAACATTTTATGAATTAATTAAAAGCAGAAATAAGTTATACTTGAAATTTATGTAATTACTAGAAATTATTACATGAGAAATATAAGTGCCATACGACTCATTCATATATTAAAAGGCCTTAATAAGTAAAGAAAATATAATAGACATGCTATCTTCTTACAAGTTTTTGAACATTAAGATACCACTTAGTATTAAAATGAGTAATATGTCTCATAAAAAAGAGAGTAATATGCTATTGTCTAGTTCGATTTTAAGTATTATATATATTATGAGTGTTCAAAATATGTCTATCTAAGTATTTTTGCAAGTGTATTAAAACACATGTATATTGGTTATAAATTTGTTACTCTAAAGTTAAATCTTGACTCTGCCACTTGTAAATCCTCAAATTTTAGTGCAAAAGGGATTTAAATTATTCACTTAAGTTTAAAGTATTCACTTAAGTTAAATCTTGACTCTGCCACTTTTAGTTTGTTAGGAACAAAAGGAGATTACTTTAAACTTAAGTGATCGTTTGGTTGCTAAAAAACTTAAAGTGATTGATTTTAGTCCCTAACAAACTTAAAAATATCACTTTTAGTATTTATTGAGCAATGACATGATGGTTTCTAGATCAATTTGACCATGTCATCTAAGTGACAAAATAATCACCTCAAACTTTTAAGACTAAAATTGTGCTAAATTTTAAGGATAATAGCATCTTTAACTCTCTTTTTTATTAGGTACTGTATCCTTCTATTCATTAGCTAAAACCACAAATTCACTTCGACTCAAAGAAATTATGTTGGTGGAAGATATATTAAAGAAAATTAAAAGAAGGAAAAGAGAAAGTCTTAGATAGTGAGGATGGGAATGGGGTAGAGTTGGCATGACATGTAAAAGCCATGCCTAAGTTTATATTAATATTCAAAATAAATATATACTAATTCAGCAAAAAAAAAATTATAATTAAATACTTGAAATTTGGGTGTGGGTGAAACTTCATTTAAGCTAATTAGGTATTTAAAACATACATATTGACTTGAATTAATTGGGAGGTAATACAGAAGTAATTATTAGGAGTTCCCATAGTATGGTGATGGGGTGTTTACTCCTTTCACATTCATGGTGGATTCCACTACTTAATTCATGGTGTGATTCATTATGAATTTAAGAGGAAAGAGTATACAATGTTATCCTATTCAAGGAGCAACCGGTAATTTTCTGATATTATTGTCAACCCTAATAACTAACTTAGAAGTTTTGTCACATGCAATTTTTTCCTGTAATAAAGCAGGTAGCAATGAAGAAAATCAAACTGGTTGATTTGGTTCATTTTGCAGGAATAGGGATATTGACGACTAGGACATAGTGTTATGGCACACAATAGGCTTCCACCATTGCCCTTCCCAAGATGAATTTCTAGTGATGCCGACTTTGAATGGTGGGTTTGAGCTCCATCCTTCAAACTTCTTCAAAAGCAACCCAATCTTGAATATAAGGCCTCCTAAGCCTGTGGACTTACCCACATGCAATGCCACCACTCCTTAGAGGAGGAAAAAATAATCGGAATAACTAGTATCTTCAGTAGAAGTTCTAGATAATTGTTATTTGTGCTATTAGATATTCTAAATAATTTTCAACTTTTATGTTATTTTTAGAAGAAGAATTTGAAAAACTATTAGAACTTTTAAAATGGTGGAATTTAAATTTGTGGGAATTTCAATCTTATCAATTAAGCTTTTATTAATTTTCTGGGTACATCTAAGAGTTAAGAATTTGAAGTATTGTTTCTCAAAAAAAGAAAAAAAAAAAAGATTTTGAAGTATTCAATTAGTTACAACAAGTATGGTAACAAGGATGATAATGCATTGGTGACATTGAAAATATGGTATCATTGTATTGGCGGTGGTGATAATAACAGTGTAATCAGAGATAATAGTTTGTTGTTCGTCGTAGAAGCAGTTGTAAAGGTAATAGTCTTAGCAATAATGTTGCTAGCATTATGTTATTATGTTTAATTTGATGGTGTTGATGGCAGCAATGGGTGACAAGCGGTGGCTGTGGTGGTGGTGATAGCCACTTGTGTTAATTGGGCTCTCTCTCTCTCTCTCTCTCTCTCTCTCTCTCTCTCTCTCTCTCATTTTCTTCCTTTGAGACAATTTGATCTCTCTCTCTCTCTCTCTCTCTCTCTCTCTCTCTCATTTTCTTCCTTTGAGACAATTTGATTTGGGTGTTCATGTGAGAACTATTTGATTGGTAAAGAAAAAAAAGTCTAAATAGAGTTATCAATCTTATTCTTTAATTCTTCTAAAAAAATTCTTATTCTTTAATTATATATACTTTCAATTTCAAAATATCGGAACCGAGCTAAGAGACTTGTAGTTCATTGGCAATTTGGCATTGTTAGTGCTCCTTTATGAGTAGAATTAGAGCTCCTATCTCCATACTCCCGTTATTGTAACTATTAAATTATCTTTTTAAAAAAATGTAACCAAAATTAAATTGTGCTCTCTATCCCCCTTTTTTTATGATGCTCACAAAAAGGAGGAGTGATAGTGTAGAAACTTTTGTTAGGGGAGGATAGCATAATTCTTTGATGTATCTAACTTAAGGGTCCATTTGAAAGGGATGATGAAAAAGTGAGAGGATAAAAAATGGAGAGTAGATGGAAAAGTGGGAGGATAGAAAAGATTTTAGTTTCATTCATTTGTGTTTGGTTGGAAAGGTGAAAAAGTGAAGGGATAGAAATTTTTTTTTGTTTGGTTGAGAAGAAAAGTGAGAGGATAGAAAATGTAATTTATATAAATTAACTCATATGCCCTTATTAAAAAAATTATCTAGTTAAAAAAAACAAACAATAAAAAAAATCATACCTCCCAACAATTTTCTCTCCTATTTTCTTTCATTTTTTTTTTTTTCTAACCTCTCTATTTCATCTCTAACCAAACACATCTAAAGGAAGCTAATTTGAGATTAGTTTGGGTTTTATTGACTTAGTTACTAATTGATGTCGCTATTTACATTTGTTTTTGTACTTTCGGTTTTTTAATCGTGTTTTTTATATCAATCATGGTTTAATGATTGCATTCTTCATTGATATCCATGTTTATTTACACAATACTCTGCTTATTGAATGTATACTTGCAATTGTGCTATTTTCACATGACAAGCGTATTGTGTTTTGTTTCGTATTTCACGAAACATAGTTTTAGAGTTTATCACGTCAGTCAACCTATTCCATCCATTGGCTTATTGGGCCGATTGATTTTAATAAGTGTTAGTGATGTTTGTTTTTAGACCCCTTAAAACACAACCAGATTAACCTAGTTAATTAGCCAAGTGATTACTTAGTCAAATTATTCAAATCTAGGTTAACACAATCATATAATTATATCAATGTAAAGTGCGGAATATAAATAACACAAAGATATGATGACCAGAAACCAAACCTAAGAAAACCCGGGAGAGGATTTAACCTAGCTATCCTTAAGGTAAACTTGAATCCACTATGAAAGAATCAAAGTTTTACAATAGCGACTTAGACCACTAACATCCCTATTGCTACCCACCAAGAGAAAACTTCATCGACACCGACCACGCAAACTCCGAGACCATGAACTCCTTCTTCTTGGATTCTCCAAGCAGTACAAGCACTCCCGCTTGTGTATCTTAAGCTCTTTAGTGCAAGAATCGGGAATGATCATCAAGCTCTCAACAAATCTCCTTCATGATAATCCTAAGCATGTGTAGTAACCACCTCTCGTATCTCACAAGAGATTCACGACACAGCAGAAAGAATTCACAAAAATGCATTTGTGTTTCCTTTTATACCTAGGACAAAAACATAAAACTCTACACGTCATATGGCTTAGGGCTGTTGGAAATTTCGTAAAAAAAAAAAAAAATTTCGCCTGACTTTGATCGGTCGAGTCTAATTCTCGATTGATCGAGTTTCTACCGACTGAAACACTCAATTGGCCGTTAACTCAATTCCAACTTTACATAAAGACCTATACTGAGCAAGTCTAAACAAGACTAAAACCTGTTTTGATCATGGTTTACAACAATACAAATTAGAGTTCTAATACATTTAGTTCCTAAGTACTTAGAACCTAACAAACTCCCTTTGGCAATCCGTGACAAAACACAAACACAATGCTCAAAGTTACAAGTAAAAGTCCTTTACAAAAATAATGCCCATTACAAAATAATCCAATCTAACTACTATTCATCGCCTGTAAGTGTAGACAAGAAGACGACTAAATCAACTCCAGATATTTCCCCAAATACTAACAAACGATAAATGCATATGTGGAAAAATACAAGTAAAACAAAATAAATTGACTTACAAAACACAAAACAAAGACATATCATGAATAATCCATAAATATAAATTAATGAGCAAAGTGAAACAGAAACATAGATAACAATGTATCTCCCCTAACATGAATAGACCAAAGTCAATACATCAAAAGCCAAAAATGATACATACACAGTGAAGCACCTAGGATACAATCTAAACTCCACAAGCTCCAACAACAAATCTCTCCCTAACTACAAAAATCCTACAAGTGTCCAAATGTCGTCCAAATGTCAAATGAGCATCCTTTTTTGTGATGGAATGCCAAAGGGCAATCGAATCCATCAAGAAAAGGAGGTGGAAGGCAAACGTCTAAGATGTGCAAAATCTGCTCGCAAAGCACGGAACTCATCAAGCATGTCCACTAAAATCTGACCATGAGCCGCTCCGAACGGCCATGACAATTTCTAATGTACGACGAAGGTCAAAGTCATCCGGGCGTAGATGGTGGAGGAACAGTTGAAGAAAGAGCAAGAACACCAACAGATCGCCAGACGCCCTACTAGAAGCAGTGTATTGTAGAAGAAGGAGGGGGTGCGTACTGTATAAGCTCAACTCGAGGGCATTTAGAGCCTTCTCATCCGAGCAAATTCTCCTAAGAAAAAGTGGCACCTATGGAGCAATATGTGTACGGGTTCAGGTTTATAGTCATCTAAAACTCTAAAAACAAAATCCTAAGTGAATGAAAACATGATGAAAAAGAGTACGAGCGGCAGGAACTCCTATGAACTTCTGCTCAAAGAACGAAGAAACGATGTGGGAAAACTAATAGGAGCATCCGTAATAAGAGCTGCATAAAATGCCATCGCTTCAAAGGAATGGTGTGCGATGAGAGATAGGCCATAAAGAATGACACGCTGTCCTAAAGAAAAGGTAGGTAGTCCATGAGTTTCCACAGAAGTGATCCGAGAATCGAACCCCACCGGATAGAAGTACTGCAAGTGACATGATGTCGCCTAGGAGGAGACTCATCATAAGGGTAAACAGATGACCATAAAAATTTTTCAGCATCAACCATTACATTAGGAGTAATGGTGAACTCTACACTGTATCTAACTTTAATAAAGTGTTGGAATCATAGACGCGATAGAGAGGTTTGAGTAGAACTCTCTAATCAAGGTAGTCTGAGGAGGATAATCAATATCCAAAGTGGCAACCAGCCCCGACGTCAAAATTTGCCCTAATGGCGTGATCTAGCTCGCCTAATACAACTTTACGCATTTCAAATCTTTCTTAAGATTTAGTTATCCCCATAAGTCTCGGCTTTTCTCACTTTGAAACAAATTACAATGCAGGAAGGAGCGTAAGAAGAGAAGGATGTCCCATGGGCTCTAGTCTTCCTAGGCATGAGCATAGGGTAAGACAAAGACAAGAAAGAATCAAAAGCAACAAAACACACCAAGGGCGACTACAAGTTAGCACACAAAAAATAGAAATAACAATCTATATGATGCATGAACAGATAAATGTCATGATGCATGCTCTAATGTAGTGATAACAAGTTCAATTTAAGTTTAGAATCACAAAATTGGCTTGAGCATAGAGGTTATAACAAAACCCCAAATTTTGAAAAACTATATTTTCAATTTGGATTAAAATTGACCAATTGATCATCACACAAGGTAGAAAACAGTTTATAATGATCAAATTAATCAATCCAACAAGCCAATTTCATCAATTAAACTCAATTTGAACAAAATCCCCAAATCAAATAGTTTCAAGCCCTAGAATTTTCACTCACAATACATCAAATTGATCAAATTAAACACCATAGATCATGTTTATAACATTCCCAACAAAAACCCATTGATCAATTCAGAAAGAAAATGCTTAATTCATCAAAAACCCCAAAATTTCATAGGTTTGAAATTCCCAAATAATGCATGATTTTATGCATGAAAAGTGAAAATAAATGCAAAAGGAAGGGTACAAAGGTCTTACCGACTTCGGGAGAGAAAACCTTGCAAAGAATATGGAAAACGATAAAAATTGATTGGAGCCTTGACCGAGTCAGATAGAGAGAAAAAGTTGAAAACTTTGAAAAAGTGAGTTTGAACACGTGAAAATCAGTTTTAAAAAATTCTACACGATTTTAGGATTGATCAAAATGATTTGGATCGGTCGAAAATGCTTCAATTGATCCAACACCAACGAGCACCGATCGAAACAGCATGCAGACTCACAAACATTTTTAATCGTACTCTGACTACAAAGACAATTTCGATCGGTTGAAATTATGGAAAAACAAATTTTTGAAAATCAAAGAAATTTATGCGTAACTCCTCAAAGCATTCTCCAATTTTTATGAATAAAATGCATGAGTATGAGATGAAATGCTTTTCAAAAACACTTGTTTTGAACCCAGCTTTTCCCAAAATTAAGATTTTCAATCCATTCTCTAAAATCTCAAACACCAAATATGTTTTGGCATAAAACTCAAGGAAGTTTTAAACTTGGTTGGTCAAACCAAAACACACACAATAACATGTACACGCTTTAGCAAAGAGTAGCTTGTAGTGTGTGCAATTAGCAAAAGCTTGAGATACATGCGAGGTGATATGTGAATAGAAATCAAACACAAAGTTTACAAAATTCATCACATAGAGTTTGAAAGAGACTATCACCAAAAGAGTACATCATATAACTCCCACATCTCCTAGAAAACAAGCTGCAAATCATGTAAGTTTCTTTGGGATTGCCTCATACACACACAAATTTTCTTTAGCGTAAACTTATTAAAATAGCCGAGATAATGTACACACCAATTTTATTTGATTTATTAACCTTTTAAGTCCAATAATGTACACACCAATTTTAAGTAATTTTAATCGAGGCTACACCTTATTTTTTTTAATGTGCTACACTTTCGAGCACAAAATCTTATGATATGCACTAAGGTGTACATGATTATTAGTGAATAGTGGTGAGATGGTTATTTATGCTCTTCTCCAAAGGTTCAAGTCCAACAAATAACCATGTGACTTCAAGATCAAGACAAAGTGATCAAAACTATAAACATCTTTCCCACATAACATACACTACAAAGCTCAACTAGTAAAGTGCAATAAATAAGCTCATCCAAGCTAAACAAAGTACAAAGACATGTTATGTGAAAATAAATTGACCAACCTTGTTTTCAATGCCAAGAAATAATGCAAAAACATATTTTGCTTCCTTTCTTTTCCTTTTTTATTTATTTATTTTTATTTGAAAAGAATAAAAAACAACCTAGAATGAAATGCATGAATGTGATGCAATGCAAACTTGTGAAACAAAGAAAACAAAAAACCAAAGAATAATGGTCACAAAGAGTAGAGCACGAAGCACAAGGACCATCGTAAAAAGACTCAATTTACTGAGCCATTTACATCCAAAACTTTTAGATGCACTGAGCATTGGAGTTCTTATTCACATGAGAATGATTACCAACCTGTGATTGAACAGTTAGTTAGAGCCTTTACTAATTCACCAATAAGTACCATAGGATCTCAGGCTCGAGGCATAGGTACTTTTGGTTTGTTTGCTCACTTAGCACCATAACTTGTAACAAGCTTTGGACGAATGTGCTCGGGACTTTCCACAAAATGACAAACTCATGCAGCTTATCATGCAACTTGCCCTAAGGGTTAGGCCTTAGGTTTGGGACTCTGAAGGATCAAACTTAATCTTCCTGGTGAGGGTAACCTCCATGCATTTAGCAACTCACCAGAGGGCTTGACAACCTCACTCACAAGGGGTCTTAAGAAGAAGAAGGAACAAAGCTCAGGAATAGGTGCATTACGGTAGATACTTTCACAAAACCTAATCCGTATTAGTTAGAAGAAGACTTTGAACACCAAATATAGATCAAGCTCGAACTACAGCATTTATTAGTTTGTTCTCTAGTAACAAATAGTTCAAGTTCCAAATTTAACTTTATCAAGCAAAAGCATATTCTCAATTTTCACATTGTTCAAAGTTCATTAGCATCAAACAGCTTCACAAGAAAAATTTTCTTATCAAGCCTGGTGAGAAGCAATTCTTCTTCAAGCCAAGATCACATTCATAGCATCATTTGCGTTAACTTTGCAAAGTTTATTGTAGGCTTCTTGTAAATCAAGATCCCCAGAGTTCCCATCGGTGGTTCTCTTCAACAGACAAGCTTTCATTGACTATAACAAAGAGCAAAGGGAAAGCAATAAAGTTTCCATCTTCACGTAAACAAACTCATCATCGTAAACTTCATTATCACTAAGGGTTACAAACATAGCCTTACCCTTAGACCTCAAGTATGCAAGGTTTTCGATCCTAATTTCATTCATTGAACCGTAAAAAGGAGTAGGTTCAAGGTTTTTGAGGCCTAACTGAGGTCAAACCGGGTCGTAACGGATGACGTGCCATAATTAATTAATAATTAATTAAAGTTTCCAAATATAGATATTAAATTTATAAAACTATCAAAATTGACAATATATTTATATATGTGAGGGAAATTTAATGGTTTTCAAACATATATTTAATAATTAAATAAGAAAGTTAATAAATAAAATAATAACCATGAAAGTATTAAAATTTATGATTAATTTTTGAAGTAAAGTTGAATATCTTGAAATTTATAATTATAATTTTTTTATTCCTTGTAAGAGATGGATAATTTAATTAAGAAGAATAAAATTGTGTTAAGTTGTTTTAAAAATTAGTTAAGGGCTGGACCAAGATACCTCACCAGCCAGGCACCAACTCCTCGGTTTTAGGTTCATGGAATTAACAAAAATCCGGTTCTTTAGGCTTAAAATTGGTTTTCATCTCTGGCTCCTGCCACCCAACCTCCCTGCTCGCCCGATTCTCGAAAACCTTGCAAGCATGTATATTCGATTTCATGTGACCATACTCCTGACATCCGGGAAACATTGAGAACCCATAGAATATTAGAAGATTGACCTACTTTTTCTCTAGGTTTTTCAAGGTTGTTAACCTTAGGTGGGATCATTTTTCCTAAAATTTTTAGGTTCAACAGCTTGTTTTTACCCCTTTGCCTTTTATTGTTGTTTCTAAGGAAATTCCTAGTTCTTGGCAATCAGAGTTAGAGCTCATCATCAAATCCACTAACATCAACATCATCAACCGACTTAAGAGCCACTGATTTGATTTGCTTGAGTAGGTCCAACTCATAAAGATCGAAGAAATCCTACATGTTCATCAACGTGATGGAGTCCATATCCTTCTGCTCTTAGTGATGATAGCCACTGGTCTAGTAATCTCGGCCAAAGATCTAAGAATCTTCCTAACAATTTTAGGTCGATCATAGATTTCACCCGTATTATAAGGTAATTAACTATATTGTTAAGCTTAGCATAGAATTCATCAAAGGATTCATCATCGACATCCTAATGCTTTCACCCAGTAGTTAATCACGTAACTTATTAATTTTAATTGCCTTTCAGGTTTCATACACAACACCCTCCTGAGGATATTCATGAGGAGCAATCTCAACATTAAAGACTTTCTTAAATTCCTCCATAGAAACAAAGATTAAAAATACATTCAAGGCTTCATATTAAAAGTCGCTACTTCTTTTCCGAGAAGTTTGCCACTCATTAATGAGTAGTGGGCTTCTCCCATCTGTATTCAAATCTGAAAGTTTCACTCTCTCATCAATAGATTTCGTGAATGCTTTGTCCTTACTTTCCACAAGCATAGTTATTCCCATCAAAGTGAGTGTGGAATAACAAGAGAGGTCTCGTGTTCCATGACAACCTGTGGTCAAGGATTACTCTAGATCAAAAGATCTACAACAAGAGAGCAACCGCCCGACAATTAATTGCTTGTTTTTAAACCTCTAAAATTACAAATCCATATTAACCCAGTTAATTAGCCAAGTGATTACTAGTCAAATTATTCAAATCTAGGTTAACACAATCATATAATCATATCAATGTAAAGTGCGGAATATAAAGAACACGAAGATATGATGACCTAGGAAATCAAAACCAAGAAAACCCGGGAGGATTTAACCTAACTATCCTCAAGGTAAACCTAATCCACTATGAAAGAATCGGCTTTACAATAGCGACTTAGACCACTAACATCCTATTGCTACCCACCAAGAGAAAAAAACTTATCGACACAATCCTCATGCAAGCCCGAGACCACTGACTCTTCTCTTTCTGGATTCTCCAAAGAAGTACAAGCACTCACACTTGCATATCTTTAAGCTCTTTAGTGCAAAGAATCGAATGATCATCGCTCTCAATGAAATCTCTTTCCGATAATCCTAAGCATGTGTGAAGGCAACCACCTCTCGTGACCACAAGAGATTCACACACACGCCAGCAGAGCAACTAAAAACGTGGCTAGCTTCCTTTTTATACCTAGGGCAAAACATAAACCCTACACGCTGCATGGGCTTAGGGTCAGTTGGAAATCGTAAAAACATTATGCCCGACTTCGATTGGTCGAGTTCACTTCCGATTGATCGAGCCACTGCACTGCACACTCACTCAGCTAACCCCGATCTAATCCTTTACATAAAGACTTATGCTTTGAGCAAGTCTAAATAAGACTAAAAACCTGTTTTGATCATGGTTTGCCAACAATATAAATTAGAATTTAATACATTAGTTCCTAAGTACTTAGAACCTAACAAGTGAGTCATTGATGTATTTGTAATTTTGGGATTTTATATTTGTGTTGGCTTTTGTCACGTATTGCCAAAGCAGGAAATTGTTTGATTAAATAGGTTGAGTATTAGGAAAGCATGACAAAGTATAGTTTTGTTGAGCTGTTTTGAGTATTTTCAATTTCAAGATGAAGATCCAAGATCAGCTCAATTAAAGAAAGTGCCTAGAAGCTCAACACACGGTCAATTGATCAAGTTGTGCTTCGACAGAGTCTCGATCGATTGAGTATCGAGAATACTAATTCCCTTTAAAATCTTTTTAAGTCGGCTAATTAAGAGGTTTTTCAGGCCTAGTTGAAAAGCTATTTAAAAACACGACTACTATCGTCGACTAAAGCAGAGAAGAGAGAAGGTTTTGCGCTGCACAAGTCTAAAACTTTGTTCTCTCATATTGCTTCATACTAGAGATATAGAAGGCATATCTGAAGGCGATATCTTAGAGATTGGTGATTGCTTGTTGAAGCCGCAAAACATCCAAATTGTTGTGAAGAAATTTTTGGGGAGGTCCTCCAAGTCATCAGTTGTGTGTGTGTATTTTTAAAAAATATAATTTTGAGTTTAAATATAGGACTAATTACTTTTTGTTTTAGTTTTTGTGTGAATACCAATTTGCATTAGAGCAAAGATATAGGATATGAGACAGTTTTAATTGATGCGAAAAAAAAAAAGAGCTAAAACCAAAGCAATGAAAATCGTACTTGCCCTAGATTTTTCTATATGTGCCATGTTTCGGTTGGTATTTGTGCTTTGGGCCAGTAAAAGAAAGAAAAAAATAAAAGAGAACTCCTCAAACCTCGTCGCACTCACCTTCAAGTTCTTCGTTGGTATATTAGTTCTCTCCTTTTCGTTGGCTTCTACCCAAAGCAATAGCTCTTCTTTGCAACTCTATGTTTTTCTTTCTTTTGGATCTTTTCGATTTCAGTTCTTTTCTAGACACACACTTTGATACAACTTACACATTTGTTCATGTGTGATTGAATTACATCATTTAAACATACGTGTCCACCACTGATATATATTTAAAAGTAATTAATTCAATTACTGCTTATAACATGTATAAGTTGAATCACATGTGTGTGATCTAGACTTTTTATTTCTGTTTTTCTGGAGAAAGTCTTTTGGTTCTTTTCCATCTTCTGATTGCTCTATTTTTTACCCATTTTCTTTCATCCTATTTTTCCAGCTGTACCCTACGTTTCTAAAGACCTTAATTAAAGTCTGCCAGTAAATTAAAAAGAGTTTTTTTTTTTTTTTTTTAATCGCGCGTAAAAAAGAGTTTGACCCATTGGTAAGTGAGAGGATGAATCAATGAAATTATGTCGTTTATTGCCCCTCCAGGTGGCAAAATATATAATCTAGTTACAATATAGCACGTGTTTATAAAGAAATTAAAGAAAAATAAAATAAAATAAATTAAATATGGCAATGGCATTGTCATGATAAAAAATATGAAAAATTAAATTAAATTAAATTATTCACCATTGCTTTTAAACTGATATATATTTAATAACATGAAAAATAAGTGCTTATTAATAATAATTAATATAAATATATATATATATATATATATATTACAATTTCCATATCGGAATGTCTTACCCGTGTTTGTGTCCACATTTCCTAGACTATAATTTTTGGAGGAGGAAAGGGATTCCTGAAAGTTTGTAAGATATTCATTATTCAAATAGCATATATATTAAAAGAAAAAAAGTATCCGCAAATGTTTGCAAAGATGATTATGAAATTCTTTCAATTTAATCTCAAGCTTACTAAAATGCAGCCATAATTTGTTGGTGCTTAGGTGTAATTAAATAAATCCAAGTTTTGATTTTCTATTTTGATATATAGACCTAAAGAGAAAACGTGTTATATTGCTAGCACTTAGCTCTAATGTATTGTTTCCTCAACAAAAAAGAAAAGAAAAAAGCTCTAATGTATGGGGTACTTACATCTTTTAATTTTATAGTTACTATCGTTAGCATTATATATATTGTTAGGGTCATGTGTTTTAGTTTATCAAACCATACCAAATTATATGTTTTTTATTAAGTTTTAATGTGTTTTAAAGTTGTTATTGAAGAAGTAAAATTTACTCAAAAAAGTGCATTTTCAGCATGTACCTCGACACTAAAGCTAATTAAGCTCAAACTAAATGTAATTAAATGGAAGCCTCCAGCCATCGATGGTTTCAAAACTAATTACGACATGGCGATCTTTGAAGATACATGTGAAGCAGAGATTGGAGTGGTAGTCTGAAATGACAGAGGTGAAGTATTAGCTACCTTATATGAAAAAATATAACTACCCTCATCGGTAGAGGTATTGGAGGCACTAGCAGGGCAAAGGGCTACCCAATTTATTGTTAAACTAGGCTTCTAGCACTCAATATTTGAAGGGGATTCATAGGTGGTTTGTAAGGCTCTTATAGCTGGTAACTCTTCCCTTTCTTTTATTGGTCATATTGTAAAAGACACATTTTCTATTGCGAGTTCTCTAAGAACTCACTCCTCTCATACTATGAGGCATGGTAATTCTGTAGCTCGTGCCTTAGTCAGTAGAACTAGATTATCATCTTCTTTGTTTAGTCTGGATGGAGGATGTTCCATAAAACATTTCTCATTTTGTTGTTTTTTATTTTCCAGTTATTTGAATAATAATGCTCGGTCTCTTTCCCCCCAAAAAAAAATCCATCTTTATATATATTTTTATGGGAAATGTTAATGGGTGTAATGACTCATGAGGCACCCTTTAAGAATGCTTTATATGGAAACAAAATTGGCATGAATTCATTGGAGAATGTTGAAAATTTGGCTAAAGTAATGACAGAGGTTGAAAAGTTGATTTTGCTCACCTTGGACAAAAATGCTTTTAACCAATATTTTGCTCAAAAGTTTATTTCCCTCCCTCTCACACTCTATATTTCCCACCAAATCTCTGTTTACCAATATTTTATACTCCACTTTCTATCAAACTACCACCCCCCCCCCCCCCCCAATTTTACGAATATTAAAGAAAAAAAAGAGATGAAGAAAAGTTCAAATGAAAGATTAAGGAATTATTAAACAAAAATAAAATTATTTTATTTTATCCATATTTATTTTTAAAAATATATTAAAATATGATGTTAATTTTTATTTTTAATACATGTTGCAATATTATACCATCAATGGATTTTTTTCTAAGAAGTGTTTTGACTACTAGATGAGAATGTAGCGTTAATTTTTACTACTAAATGTTCACATTTTCATTTGACAACATAATTAGGCCGTTGTACTAAAACACTTTTTCAATAATGACACTTGTAAGGACAATGGGCTTGAAAATATATGTTGGAGGTTAGCCTTGTCCGAGGAGGCTCAGTGGTCCGAGAATAGATCAATAGTAAGGAAGACGTAAGACTTTGAACTTCTCGAGCCAGTTATGACTGTAGAGGTAGGCCGAGAAGGAGTATCTCCTCAGCTAAACGAAGAAGGGGTCAGAAGGTGAGTTCTATTATCCAGAGTGACGTTCCAGGAAGTTCTGTTGATAAGGATATGCACTGTGAACGTACAGGACAAAATGGGAGCTGAGAAATATCTGGGGGAAAGCTGCTACCATCGCATTAAATGCTCTGTAGCTAACTCTCTAGCCGCATTAATGAGGAAGTGATATCTGAACAGTGCTTTTCAGCCTTACAGCTACCCCAAAGACTTTAGGAGGGTGCTGATGGGACAAGTATCAACACAAGCAATCTGATGTCCACGTGGAGGATAGAGATGTGGTATAAAATAGAAGGAAGGCCCTAAAAGATGGGGATCGAGAAATAAAGAGGAAAACACTATAGCAATCAAGAATTGAACTTGTAATCAAACTTGAGAGAAATATATAAGAACTGATCTCCTCAGACCGTGTCAAGGACGATTTTATTTAGAATAAACCAATCTTTCTTCATTTGCTTGTAATCTGAATCTACTTTACTTGTTGTTTGATTCATTAAAGCCCAGTTTTCCAACCCACTCTCTATAAATTCATTGTATTGGGCTTTTTGGGCCTAAGTTCATTTATCCTTTGGGCTAGGGACTTAAATTGCATCCTTACAATTGACGCCGTCTGTGGGAAATTCTGGGGCTGCAGTGATTTTTTACATCCAACTATAGTAGGTTCAAGTCCGAATCTGGAGGAATCTATTGGGTCCCAACTTCAAGATCATTTCGTTAATTTTGAACGCAGAAGGGACTGGGAAGTTAGTGTGCATACCACTCATACTAGCAGGAGCCAATCTCGAATCGGGAGTCACCTTTCTCATGAGAAAAATACCAAAGCCATGCAACTGGAGATTGATCACTTGAAGAGGAAGTTGTGCCACAAACGGCGAAAGCGAACTCCTTCCGATTCTGACTTCTCTTCTGACGATGAAGAGGATGGTAGTTATAGATGCAAATCAAGGACTCCTTCTAGTGAGTCTTTCTCCTATGATGAGGACTACCATCATGAGCACAGAAACAGGAATTCATCTTCTAAAGGCTTGGGAAGTGATGCGATGAGCAAAGCACTCAACCAAATTTCCAGATCACCTTTCACGCGCAGAATTGAAGGAGGGAGACTTCCTCGGCGGTTCACTCAGCCTACGTTCACCATGTATAATGGTCGAACAGATCCTGTGGAACATGTAAGCCACTTTAATCAGAGAATGGTTGTGCACTCCAAGAATGAGACCTTGATGTGCAAGGTGTTCCCCTCCAGTTTAGAGCCTGTGGCGATGAGGTGGTTTGATGGCCTAGGTGCGGGTTCCATTGATTCCTTTAAGAAGCTCACCCGGGCATTTGGATCTTGTTTCATCACGTGCAGTAAGGTTCCTCGGCCCTTAGATTCTTTGTTATCCATGTCCATACGAGAAGGGGAGACCTTAAAAACGTACTCGGACAGATACTAGGAGATATTCAATGAGATCGATGGGAACTTCGATGACATGGCTATAAGGACTTTTAAGGTCGGCCTACCTGTTGAGCACGATTTGAGAAAATCCTTGACCAAGAAGCCAGTGAGGAGTGTGCGTCGGCTTATGGATCGTATTGACGAATACAAGCGGGTCGAGGAAGACCAATAGCAAGGGAAGGGAAAGGCTAAGGTTATCCCTCAGGACATGAGGGATTTCAGGTCCAACAGATACAATAATAATAGACCCCGAAGGGATTTTGCCAGGCAATCTGGGTCTATGGCTCCTCAAGTGGTTAACACGATATTCCGAGAGCCAGTACATCAAGTCTTGGAGAAGATCAAGAATGAGCCATACTTCAAATGGCCAAACAAGATGGGTGGAGACCCCATGAGGTGCAACCAAAGTTTTCATTGCCAATACCATCAGGAACGAGGGCATACCACTGAGGACTGTAGAACTCTGTGGAATCACCTGAAATAGCAGGTCATAGATAGGAGGCTACAACAGTTTTTGTATTGGCCCAATGGGCAAGGAGACTATACGGGACAGGGCCCAGGGCCCATTATTTCTAGGAATCCAGGCTTTTGGTACCGCACAAGGCAAGGACCTAGGCTCGTTGGGCCTTAGGCCCTAGCCTTGTACTACCATTTATGACCTCGTCCCTGTTGACCTATGGCCTTGACCCGGACGTACCCTGAGGCCTAATCTGAGCCCAAGATATTGAAGTGAGACCATTCTGTCTTAAACGTCAAAAGCAAGCCCCCCCCCCCTCGGTCTACTTTAACCTGGTCGGGAGTATGGTTGCCCAGAGATATAAAGTCTCGGCTTCCCGGTATTGCCTTGGGAGATATCGTTGCCAAACAGAATTTTGGAGGCAGGAACCAGTTTCGATGCCATTACCACTGTTCCCAACGATACCTCCACTTAGGAGCGATGGAATTGGACCCCCATCCACACGAATGAGATCAGAAAATAATCATAACACCTCCACTTACCTCCAGCTATAGAAGGGAGGATAGGGTGAGAGGTGAAAGGGGTTGGCAATTCTGGAAAGGAAAGAGAGCAAAGGATAATAATATAAGCAGTAGAAAGAGCAGCTCCGAAAGGAAAAAGAGTGGAGTACGTATGGTCTAGAGTGTGCACCTGGGTCTCTATGCAAGGAATTACCCATAGTAGGAAACCCAAAGCCCATAATACAAATAGGTTAAGAGCCCAAAAATTAGGCTTAGCCTGTTAACAATATTTTTGGTGCGCATAATTGGCGCCGTCTGTAGGGATCTCCTACGAAACTGTGGTTCTGTTGAGACGTGCACAGGAAAATGTCTAAAGGCCAATCAAGGAGTTACGCTGAAAGTGGCTTTGGGAGGTCTTCTCGGGGATCCACTTGGCGGGAAAGAAGGCAGAAGGGATGCGAAGATAGGGAGTATGAGCAAGAGGAAGGGCAGTTTGGCCTTGGAGAAGGGTCGTTTCAAATGTACCGGACAATGTCCGGTGCTTCGGGGCGCAATCGTTTTGACAGGAGGGACGAGGAACTTGAACGGAGGGACAAAGAGCTGGAGCGTTTGCGTAGGTTGGTAAGGGACTTGGAGTTGAAAGCAAGAGGTAAACGTCGAAGGAGAGACCACGAGGAACGTGAAGAAGGGTCGACAAGTGTGGGAGGTCGCCACAGAGTAGGGTCCCATCGATCCGGTTCCCATAGACACCGGGATCGTTCACAGGAATATGCGTACCAGGACTCCGTTTCTCCAGAGGAGCAACGACCCCGGAATGCTGCTATGGACACCATGAGCTGCGCATTACGCCAAGCTGCTCGATCACCGTTCTCAAGTGACATTGAACGGGCTCCTATGCCGAGCAGGTTCACATGGCCATCGTTTAACTCTTATGATGGGAAAATTGACCCGGTAGAACACGTAAGCCATTATATTCAGATGATGTCCTTGCATACTCATAATGATGCACTAATGTGTAAGGTATTTCCCTAGAGTCTTGGGCCCACTGCCTTTAGGTGGTTCAATGGATTAAGGAAAAGCTCAATTCACAATTTTGCTGCGTTGATTCAAGAGTTCGGCGTCCGGTTCATGACTTGCAGCTGAGTTCCGCAGCCCGTGGACTCATTGCTATCAATGAAAATAGAAGCTGGGGAAACCCTCCGCAGCTACGCTAATTGGTATTGGGAGTTGTACAACGAGATTGGCGGAGGCAACGAAAAAATCACGGTGAGTACTTTTCGGTTGGGATTGCTCGAGGATTCCGAATTGCGAGACTCGTTGACGAGGAGACCACCCGAGGATATGAGGCAATTGATGAGGCGCATCGAAGAATATAAAAGGTTAGAGGATAACCGACAGCAGAGCAAGGGCAAGGCTCCGATCATAATCCAACCTCGGTAGGGGGGTTTTCAGTCAAGGCCTCGGAAGGATTTGAGGATTCAGGAGCCGGGTGCGCAGGTGGGGGAAGTGAATGTGACGTTCAAGGAGCTGGTGCATAGGATCGTGGATCGGATTAAAAATGAGCCATATTTTCAGTGGCCAAATAAGATGGGGGGAGACCTGTCGAGGAGAAATCAGAACTTGTATTGTACTTACCATAAAGATAAGGGGCATACCACCGAACAATGCAGAGTGTTAAAAGATCATTTAGAGCAGTTGGTGAAGGTGGGATATTTGAAAGAGTTCGTTGTAGACCCTAGGAATCAAGAAGCCAGGTAGGGTGCTCGGCCTCGAGGGAATCCTCTCCCACCACCATTGGGAGTAATAGAAGTCATCCACGCAGCTCCAAGGGGCACTCAGGTGTCCAAGAGGAGGGGGTGTTGGTTGTGGTACCGGCGAAAAGTTGCACGGGTGCGCAACCCTCCGAGAAGAAGTTGAAGTACACTCGGGAGCCCATTGCCTTTAATGATCTGGAGGGCACGATTCAACCACACGACGATGCTTTGGTGGTTGCGGCCCGGATAAATGGTTTCATAGTAAAGAGGGTATTGATAGATCAAGGGAGTGGTGCCGAGGTGATGTATCCAGACCTGTTTAGAGGGCTTGGCCTAAAGAATGAAGATCTCTCCAAGTACAATACGCCCTTGATGGGGTTTGATGGCTGGATGGTGATCCTAAAAGGGCAGATTTCGCTTCCCGTGAATATGGAAGGTAAGGAGATAATGGTAACATTTATAGTGGTCGCTTTGTTTTCTGAGTACATGGCGATTCTTGGAAGGCCATGGATTCATGCAATGGAGGCAGTACCGTTCACCCTGCATATGAAGGTCAAATTTCGCACCGAGCAAGGTATTGCTATAGTGAGGGGTAATCAGCAAGTGGCCAGGCAGTGCTTGGTAGCCGCAGTTGACCGGGGAATCAAACAAAAGGAGTCAACCGAGGAGGCTCCCTTATAGCAATTACAGGAATCCTAAGAGGAAGCGGAGGCTAGCTGTGCCGAGGACTTAGTAAGAGTGAGGATACTGCCAGATGATGATAGGAGTTTTCTGATAGGAGCAAGTGTGAAGGACAAAGAGAGGGTGGAGATATTGCTGTTTCTTATGTAGAATGTAGACGTGTTCGCTTGGAGCCCGTATGAGGTGCCCGGGGTGGACTCCGAGTTCATAGTTCACGAGCTCAACGTGGACCCTTTGTACTCTCCCAAAAAGCAAAAGCCGAGGAGATCGGCTAAGGAGCACGTTGAAGCTATCTAGTAAAAAGTTAAGAGATTAAAGGAAGCCGAGGCTATAAATGAGATATTCTTTCTGGAGTGGCTTGCGAATATCGTGGTGGTAAAAAGGAAGAATGGCAATTGGAGGGTTTGTGTTGACTTTACTGACTTGAACTGAGCATGTCTAAAGGATCCATTTCCCATGTCGAAGATTGATCAGCTGGTAGATGCCACCTATGGACACCTAAGGATGAGCTTTCTTGACACTTTTCAGGGTTATCATCAGATTGCCCTAGCTGCCGAGGATCAGGAGAAGACGACATTCATTTCCCCTGATGCTAACTATCATTACACCGTGATGCCATTTGGGTTAAAGAATGCTGGGGCCACATATCAGCGGATGATGACGAGAATGTTCAGAGATAAGATTGGGGGCACAGTTGAGGTGTACATTGATGATATGGTGGTAAAAAGCAAGCGGGAGACGCAGCATATTGACGATCTCAAGGAGGTGTTTAAAGTACTTCGACGGCACAAGCTGCGCCTCAATGCCGATAAGTGTGCTTTCAGAGTGGGGGCTGGCAAGTTCCTAGGGTATTTGATCACTAACCGAGGGATAGAAGTCAACCTCGATCAGATTGAAGCAGTAAAATGCCTCAAAAAGCCGAGCAATCCAAAAGAAGTTCAAGTACTGACTGGCATGTTAACTGCCCTTAACCAGTTATTTCCAAATTTGCCGATCGGTGCAGTCCATTTTACCAGCTTTTGAAAAAATGGAAGGGATTCCAATGGAACGAAGAGTGTGAAAAGGCTTTTCAAGCTTTGAAGGAATATTTGATGCGGGCCCCTATGCTGATAGCCCTAGAGCTCGGAGAGGACTTATACATGTATCTCTCGGTGTCCGAACATGCTGTGAGTGCCGTGCTGCTGAGAGATCAAGGTGTGCAACAACCAATATACTATAACAGCAAAACCTTGGTTAATGCCGAGACGAGGTATTTGCCTCTGGAGAAGTTGGTATTAGCATTAGTTCACACTACGAGGAAGCTACCCCATTACTTTTAGGCTCATACTGTTTACGTATTGACCGAGTATCCTCTATAGTCGTTATTGAAGAGATCTGATTTCACGGGAAGAATAGCTAAGTGGGGAACTCGGCTGGGCTCTTTTGACATTAGGTACAGGCCTAGAAGCTCAGTAAAGGGTCAGGTCCTCACTGATTTCGTTGCAGAGTTTTCCTCGAGAGGGGGGATGGAGGTAGTTTGCCCTGTAGAGGTAATCCCGTGGAAGGTATTTGTGGACGGTGCGCCCAGCGCATTAGGAGCCGAGGCCGGAATCGTAGTCATCACCCCAGAAGGAATAAAATTGGAGCATTCCTTTAGGTTAAGCTTTAAGGCTTCTAATAACGAATTCGAGTATGAGGCCCTGCTTGCCGGATTGAGAGTTGTTTTGGATCTATCCTTTAAACTTCTTCAAAAGCAACCCATCTTGAATATGAGGCCTACTAAGCCTGTGGACTTACCCATATGCAATGCCACCACTCCTTAGAGGAGGGAAAAAAAATCAGAATAACTAGTATCTTCGGTAGAAGTAGAAGTTCTAGTTAATTGTTGACAATTACAAGGCTTGTACTAGTTCTAGTTACAAGATTGTAAGGTAGTAGGAAATGCTAAGGTGAAACAAAGAACTCTCTCAAAGAAAGGCTCTCAAGAAGGAGAATAGTTCTAAGAGGAAGTTCTCTAAGAAAAAACCTGATTTAAACTTAAGGGACAACCCCCCTTAAATAGGCAAAATTCAGAGGGAACATTGTTATGAATAGTGACAGGTAAATAGTGACAAATGAATAGTAAAAGTGAATTTTCTCACTTTTGACTCAAATTTTTTGAGGAATCCTCCGTAGAGTTCAAAGGCCTGCAATTTAAGGGTCTAGGCCATAATTGGTGTCGTTGTGTGCCAAAAGAAACTAATGAGCACCATCCTTCAGAAGCATTGTTGTCTTCTTGTGCTAAAGGAAACCAAATGAGCACTATTATTGGGAATCTTCAGAAGCATTGTATTGGTGGGAAACAGGCTTTTAGCAGTGGTAAATATTGAAGTGTTTTGGCCGTTGTGCAGGCTAGACAAATAGGAGAATCAAAATCTTCAGCCAAATTTGGGGTATCTTGAAACAGTTCCAAATTTTCAGTAACATATTCTTCAAAGACATTGAAGCATTTTGGCTTTTGTGCAAGCCAGACAAACTAGAGAATCAACTTTATTAGTGAGTCTTGATAAGAATTCCTTTAGTAGTATCATTAATTTAAGGAGACTATTCATCAATCGGTGGAAGGAGCATCAGATGGATAACTATCATAAGAATCCCATGAAGAATTATCATTACATGCATGCTCATGATAGATAGCATATTTATTACATAGTCCACAATATAAAAGTGGCTCAAACTTTGGGGTTTTTCCTGGGATGAGAAGACTTCTTGGATTAGGATGATCTGCTATCTGCAAGTGAACAAGGGCATTAGCATAGGGTCTGGGACCAAAAACAGAAATTCAATCTGCGCTACCTATGAAATGATAATATTTCCATAAATTCTGAACAACATCAAGAATTTGATTATTGAAATAATTTCTCCAACATTCTGCAAGAGCATAAGGATCACTGAAGGATAAGTGAGAATTTCCTTTAAACCATTGTTCTTGGTGAGTGTGACCATTAATGAGAATGAGATGCTTTGAGGGTTGGACATTCATCCAGTTATCTTTTTCCCATTTTGGCAAAGTGCTCTAGCATCTGATGGAAACAAAAGAATTTTCAAACCCTTTAATAGCAGTTTGTATAATTTGTGGAAGCTGATTGGCTTGTTTATGGCTTGTTAATTTTATGAATCTGATAAAGCCATATAAACATTTGGGAAAGCCAGTTAGGATCCCTATCATCATCATCATCAGCAACATATGAACCATCGTCATAATTAATCAGAAGACCAGGAAATGGATGTTTCTTTTCATACACTCTGAGACTACTCCCAAAGTGTTCTTCCCAATCTAGTTGGATGAATACATTATCAAATTCATCCAATTCATTAGGATCAGGAATAGTAGCTGTAACAAGTTTTTTGAAATATTTAAACCATAGGTCGAAAGACTTAAACATAGCCTTGCTTTCCAGAATACGAAATTGTATGTCTGTTGGCAAGTTGGCAACAGCACTTCTCAATAGAGATTGGGTCTTAAGACTCAATTTTGCGTAGTCAGTGCCCATTATAGTCTTTTTATCCATGGAATGGATTTCCTCTTTGTCAAAGAGTTGACTATTGTAAAGATCATAGGGTTCATTTGCAACATTTGGTTGGTTAGCAGGATGGCTTCTATAAGCCTTATTTTCTGAAACAAGGTTGGCATATTCTGAAGCAAGGTTAGCATAGTGACTTGTATAAGCCTCATTTTGAGCAGTAAGGTTAACAAGATGGATTTCAAGTGCTCGAAGGGTTTTCTGGAAAAGTTTGCGGTGGTCTCTGGTAAAAGCAGCTTGAAGGTTATCAAGAATAAATTTGATAGAATCTGGTAATTCTAAATAGGTTCCATTATGGAATTGTAAATTTTTAGACAAAACTTCCTGTAAAGCAATTACCATATCACCACTGGAATATGTCACCTCTGTCGGGACAAATTCCTGAAGGGATGTTGATCTACTAGGTTTTACCCCAGAAGATGCGCCTTCATGCATTACAAAGGATCATGTGTGGTTGGTTCTATCTAAACAAAATGCATGCAGACCGTGCAAACTTGATCATGCGATATCTTTCAATCTGATAGTCCGATTTGGAAATCGGGCCTACTGTCGCGACCGTTAAAATCTCAAGATCATTTTTATGATATGCAATGTGAATTAATGCATATAATGCAATCATGAAATTTGGGTATATGAATTGTCACTTTAGTCATCTTCCTTGATTAAATAATGGGTGCAAAATCGAGTGTTTACGCATATAGTTCTTTTAAATATTGGGTTTTACCCCAAAAGATGCGCCTTCATGCATTACAAAGGATTATGTGTGGTTGGTTTTATCTAAACAAAATGCATGCAGATCGTGCAAACTTGATCATGCGATATCTTTCAATCCGACGGTCCGATTTGGAAATCGGGCCTACCGTCGTAACCGTTAGAATCTCAAAATTATTTTTATGATATGCAATATGAATTAATGCATGTAATGCAATCATGAATTTTGGGTATATGAATTGTCACTCTAGTCATCTTCCTTGATTAAATAATGGGAGCAAAATCGAGTGGCTACACATATAGTTCTTTTTTTTTTTTTTTTTTTTTTTCCAAAGAGGATGGTGTGCATTTAGAATTTACTGTTTTTGTACTATTTTATATTATGGTTTAGCCTTGGTCCAGTGTTTACTGCATTGAACCTAGTAGGATATTGTTATGTGTCCAAATATTGTCACGTGGTAACATCCTATCTGGTCCAGTGCACAGAAAGTACTGGACCTAAGCCTCTCCCTTCATATTATGAGTAATGGAAATTTGTATGATTCTTTTGTAAAAATGTTTTCATTTATTATTAGTAAGCTGTAAGCGTCTTAATCTAGGATTTAACATACTTGACAAGCTTGTAAACAAATCTCCATATACGTTTTTTGTCATATTTCAATTTTGATTTTGGTAATTATATATAAGTCAAAGTGCTTGACCAACTTATTTCCGAGACAATTTTAGATCACTGTTAAGAGCATCCATCAACCAATTTCACATAGTTAGATACAATTTGTGAAATTGTAAATTAGCCAATGGCAACTGTGGTATTTACCTAGGGAAAAATATAAAAAGTGATAAGTCGGCCAAAAAATAGTTATGTAATCGTTGGGGGAGGAGGGATTTGAAATTTAAACCCTATACTTCTCGACCCATTGGAACACCAAGAAGTATTAAATAAGTTACAAGATTCTTGGCAGCTAAGAACCGCTTAGAATAGAGGAATGGAAGGATCATAGATGTGGAAAGCATGCTTTCATTTTCAGTTTGTGTTTGTACTATCATTTGAATCATTTCTTACTGTTTAGAGTTTAGTTGGACTTTAAGTTAAGAAAATTTAAAAAACGCATCAATTTTATTACAAAGAATTTACAAATTGACATATGCCAATGCTTGTGGATGTGAGTGAAAGAGGATGTTATAAATGCATTATTAATTACCACCCACCCAGTAATAAGAAAATTAACATGGTCTAGGAGGCCATTTTCAACCCAAATATTGGCATAGTTAGTTTGGTCTTGCCCCAGGCTTAGATTGTGTATGAAGCTCCTTCCAAAAGCACCATTTTTGTATGAAAGGAAATTCTTCATTCACAAAGCATTACAGGCAATTTAGATGTTTAGCAAACACTATTGCACATTAATGTATATATAAACACATGGCTACACACACGACAGGTTTAGCATTCACATGATTGCCACGAACTACGGAATTCAGTCAATTGACAACTAGCTTGTGTATGATATTGGGAGAAGATATGAGATAAAACTATCCATCAAATAAATGATGAATAATTCAGAAAAGTTGGAGTCTGGAAATTTCAAGATAATCAAAATTATCAAATATGTCAATAACTATCTTATCTATAAAATTATTAAACTTTAAATTTTATATAATTTAAAATTATACACAAAAAATGAGTTTATAAATTAAATAGTAAATATCTTATTAATACTAATTTGGTGTGTGTTTAGAAGAACAATAACACATTTAATTTAACGGTTGAATTTTTAAAATATTAATTTAATACAAGAAGATATTAACTGATGATAAAAGACTTAATCTTGTCCCATAAATTTATCAATGCATGGACAAGTGTTGAAGTCAGTGGCAAACCTATATAAGCTGAAGCTAAAGTTGAACTTTTAGTTGTCTCATCTGCACATAATCTGGGGTTAATGTCATAAAGCCCATTCAGAATTCTTCAATCACCCTCACATTGGGCCATCTCTTTCATTATTGCCGATATAAACCAGTTATCTTTGCTCTTTTCATTTTGGCTCCTGTTGTTAGGCTAGCCAATTGTGCTACCATGGCGTAGCTGCGAGCACCTTTTTGTAATGTATTTGGAGCCTTTCCCATCTCCAATCTTTCTGCCCACATCTTGGAGGTAGAGATGGCAGATGGACCGGCCCTGAATTTTCTCTTCTCAATAAAATTCATCATTTAGCCAACAAAAAAAAAAAAAAAAAGTGACCGGCTCTTGTTTTCACCACCATTGATCAACAAGTTTTTTTTTTTTTTTTTTTTTTTTTTTTTTTTTTTTTCAACTAGTAAAGTTTCTTATGGTTGAATAAGAGATTTGAGGTTCAATTCCCACCTACATCAAAAATTGATTGGTGTTTTGGTTTGATGATAAAAAACAAAATTATCAGAAGTGACCACCATAGATTGAAACTCTATAAATAAAAAAACAAGAGTTTTTATTTTTTATTTTTTTATGGACCAAATATTAACATTGTTTTACATTAATTGTAGCTTCTATCTTTATTGAGAGTAAGCTTTTGCTATTATGAGTTTTTATGAGTTTTGCTATTGTGAGTTTTATTTCGCCATTAATTTTGATAATTAAGGTCTAAAAAAGCAGAGAATGGGGAAGTGAAAGGTCACCCAAGAGACTTTTATTTTGAGGAACATTCCCCAAAGGGCATTCATCCATTTCCAGGCAAAGCCAACACTTTGAGTTTTGTAGTGTCCTTCGTTCCCGTTCTCTTCCTTTGTTTGGTAATTTGCTTGATTGTCTCTAGACCAAAAAAAAAAAAAAAAAAAAAAAAAAAAGAAAAGAAAAAGGAAATGAAGGCTGTCCTTCTCAAAGAAGGTGTTGTACATGCATTTGGTCCTCCTCCTTAAGCACAATAATTATCTTACACATATAACATATGATACGTATTATTTCTTTTGTAAATATGTGAGCTCCACACTGTATAGGGTTATAATTAATAATTTACCAAAAAAAAAAAAATGGTTATAATTAATATACTGTAAGAATTATGATGCACGTGAATCTCATTTGTGGTTTCATGCAAAAAAAAAACCCTACCCTTATGTAGTTATGTGAGAAGGTGATGTGTTTGTTAAGTTTAATTAATTGGCAATTTTTAGCATTAAGTTCTTTTATTTTTCCATAGAGGATGGCCCGCATTTAAGATTTTCTATTCCTCTATGACATACTTGTACTATTTTTTGAGTCATGAAAATTTGTATGATTCTTTTGTAAGAAATGTTTTCTTTTATTATTAGTAAGTTGTAAGAGTCTTAATTTAGGATTTAACATACACAACACTGCTTGTAAACAAATTTTCACACGTTTTTTTGTGTGTGTGTGTGTGTTCATATTCCTGTTTTGATTTTGAAAATTTAATAAGTCAAAGGGCCTAACCAATTAACTTATCTTGGAGACAATTTTAGACCACTGTTAAGATCATCCATCAACCAATTTCATAAAATCAGACACAAATTGGGAAATTGTAAATTAAATGATGGCAAGTATGGTATTTACGGAGGGAAAAGTATAAAAAGAGATAAGTCGGCCAATGACCATTGACAAAAAAAAAAAAAAAAAAAAAAAAATGCAATCTTTGGGAGGGAGGGGTTTGAAGTTTGAACCCTAGACTTCTCAATCCATTGGAATACTAGAATGTATTAATCGAGTTAATTATAAGACTCTTGGCAACCAATATTGCTTAGAATAGAAGAGTGGAAGGACCATATAGATGTGGAAATTATGATTTCATTTTCAATTGGTGCACTTTATGCTATCATTTGAATCATTTCTTACTGTTTGGTGGGACTTTAAGTTAAGCAAATTTCTAAAAATCATCAATTTTATTATAAAAAGTTTACAAATTGACATGATAATGAATATAATTAATACCAAATAATAATATAATAAATATAAATTTTAATCACTTTTTTGTTTTGTGTTTGAAAGTTCACACATTAACTTATAAGGTTTATATAATAAAATTTATAATATATAGTAAACTCAATGAAAGCAGAAGCAATAAAATTAGTGAGCTATGTGTTTTAAGCCAAGTTCTTATTTTATATACCAGCTAGGTTTTGAACAGCTACTAGCCTTTCAATTTAGAAATAAAAATTGTTTCTCAAAAAGAAAAAACGTTTAGTAATAAAAATTCTTCCGTTCCATTTTAGGTGTTTTACTTTATGTTCCATTAATTATGACTTGCAAGTGAGTTCCAGTAATTAGCTTAACTGATAAAGTTTCTGATGGTTGAATAAAATGTCTAGAGTCTGAAAATAAAGAACACAATCATCATAGGCAGACACTATAAGTTGAAACTCTATAAAAAAGAAATCACGACTTGCAACACATTCTTTTTTCTTTCCTTATAAAACACCCAAAGTTTAAAATTAAAAAAAAAAAAAAAAAATTATTAGAAGCATGACATAATACAATTAGTCTTGCAAGATTTTTTATTTTATTTTTGGAACCAAATATTTAGCATTACGTATTTAATCAAACATCCATTTCTTTCTTTATTATTAGTAAGCTTTTACTTCTTCTCCAAAAAAAGGAGTAATAATTTTATTTATAAAATATGAAAGTTCACACATCCATTTGTAAGGTTTATATTTAAATATCACTAATATTACTTGATAGGGGTATTTTTGGCAGAAAATTAAAGCCCCCAAATGCGCCCTTCCAGGATGATGGCGGCGCCTACGTACCCGTTAGCTCCACGTAAACCGACAGGAGTCCTAGGCCGACGACTTGACCATTTGATGACCCCCCGGGTTGCGCTTGATAGACAGCTCTATAAGGCCAACAGGACACCTCTAGGAGGCCGACAGGAAACCCGTTAGGGGCCGACGAGGAGGGTAACCGGCGGGTCCACCATGGCCTTGCTTGGTCCCCACGCATGCCTATACATGGTAATGCCTTGCGCACCGCACCAAATAAAACCCAATACTCACCCATATCTCCCTTACATGGAAAGGGGCCTTGAAATCTTGGAAGCCCTACTCACTAAGCCCTCTTCGCAAGGAAAGATCCCTACATTCAAGGGATTCCGATTCACCACTCACCGCTATATAAACTCCAGACCTCCACTTCTCTTAGGTACGCGAAAAATCCCTAGCTCTCTCACTATAGAGTTCTTAGAGATTTCTCATTCACTAACTTGATCTTCGGAGGGTTCTATGTTTGGTCTATTTGTTGTTATTTCACAGGTATCCATCGGAGTGCTTTGGAACCTACAACTCATTGACGATCTCAGAGCATCATCATCATTACTCTTTCATTTATATAGTAAAATCAATGAAAGCAGAAGTAATAAAATTACCAAATGAGCTATGCGTTTTTTGCTCCTTTACAATAACATCAACAAAAACCTTTGGAGCTGAACCCAAAACAAAACAACCAGAAAATCTATTATAGAGAGACCAAGATCCTAAAACAAGAGCAGCACTATTGGACTCTAGGGGTCCACTTAAACTCTAGTCTGCAACATGAGGACTTTAGCCTCAAAGTATCCTGAGTTAGAATTGAAATTCTCCATTGGACTACTTAACTAGGATTAGTGAGAGCATCTCTATATACCTTGGCATCACTCTCAATAATTGCTACTTCAATACCATGAGACACCACCTGAAGGGTTGCCCAATTAATTGCTTTCTCTTCTGCTTGGACAGTGATAGTGGTTTCCACTAGTTTTGAGAGAGCAAAAACCAATGCCCCTCTCCAATCCCCAGCAACAATCACAACATAGGACCAACTATTGCCAATGGTTGCATCACAGTTAACTTTGACTGTACCTTGTGGAGGATTTGACCATATGGAAGACCTAGCTGGGGTTAAACCATGATAGCTTGGCTGAAATGCCAAAGAAAACCCCAGACAACGAGCTACAATATTTTGCCTTAGTCTGTCAGGACATAGTTGGGCACTTTCAAATGAGGCTATATTTCTAGCCTTCCAAAGCTGTTCTACAATCACTGCACCCAAAGATAGAAATTAACTGGGTCTTCTCAAGAGAGTTTAGGTTCCAATTAGAAGGAGGTGATATTATCAGCTCAATAAGTTGGTTTGTAGAGGACAAATTGAGGTACTCAATTCTTATTCCTCCACTACATTCAAACCATAGGCCTCTAGCCAGTGGGCAATAAACAAAGATATGCAGAGCAGACTCCAAAGGTGCTTCACACATGGGGCGGCTCAATATTTGGAATGAACCTCGCCAATTTTTCTTTTGTCGGCAAAACGTCAGAGGCTATGCGCCACAAAAGCATTTTTAGTCTTTCATGGATTTTTGTTTTCCAACTACCAGCCACCACTGCATTTGATCCACCACTATCATGGGCTGTTAAATCCCAATAAACTGATCGAATTGAGAAATTACCATTTGCAGCTTTGGTCCAAATCCATTGATCCTGTCCACAACTCCTCCTTGCTGGCGTTTTCTTAATTGCATTTGCTGTTTGATCATCAAATAGAGATTGAAGTTTTGCTTCATGAATCATAACATGCAACATACTCTTTTTAACGTATCCAATCGATCATCCATTTCTTTCTTTATTAATAGTAAGCTTTCTAACTCTAAAAACAAAATTAGTAAACTTTCTGTTTATTAAAAATAAAAAAGTATTAAAATAATTTTGATATGAGAAGTGCTAGATCTATAATATTTTCATAATAGTTTATAAGCAGTAAGTTATTATTAGTTCTAATTTAAACTTACCAATTAAATTACTTTTTTTCCCGCAATTAAAGGTTATTAAAAATCTACTATTTAGGATTTGTTGTAAAAGTATTGTGAAAATATAGTGTACTTTTCTTACAATATAGTGGCTTGGTAACAAATGTGATATCAAGTATTTTCATAGGCCACGTCCCTACATACCAGCCTATTTGTTTTTTCTCAGAATTTTAGGAACAATGTTGTTGCACAATTATAGATTAATTACAAGAACATAAACAACTTTGGCATTTTATTTTATACATATTGAATTAGCTGGGGTGGTAAAAAAACCAAAGAAGTAGACAAAGAAAGAATGAGAAAAAATTATATAGAGAACAGGTTGGCACCCGTATCAATGTTGAAATGGAGGAGACGAGGTGCAATCGGAAATGGGGAGACTTTGCTGTCTGTTGGCGTGCTTTTCTTTTCTTTTTTCTTTTCATGATTCTTCCACCGGTCTTAATAATGGCTACAAAAGAAGTGGAATATATCGGTCCACCATTGGGCATATTCAAGACCAAGGTTTTTGTGATTTTCATGGCTCTCACTGTTCTCGTTTGTTTCGTACTTTGCTTGAATTCCTCTAGGCAAAGAAGGAAGCAAATGAAGACCGTCCTTCTTGAAGACAGTGTTTAATGTTCACTTCGTCCTATCGTTCAATAATTATCTTATACATATGACATTGTATCGTTTCTCTCCTAGACATGTGAGCTCCGCAATGCATGGGGTTAAGAACTTAATATGTTGAAAGTTTCATTAAAAAAAACCTACCCTTATGTGAGAAGAAGACGTGTTTTTCAAGCATAATTAATTGGTTTTTTATTACAAGGTTCGTTTAATTAATGATTAGACATGACATGTTCTTTCACTTGATTATATGTACTATCTCTCATGATTATGTTAACGCTTCATCGTTTGGTCCTGCCCCAGGCTTAGATTGTATATGGAACTCCTCCCAAAAGCACCACTTTTGGATGAATGGGAATTCTTCATTCACAAAGCAATAATTAAAGACATTTCAGATGTTTAGGAAAACACTTGTGCACATTCATGGCAGATTTAATAGTCACATGATTGCCAGGAGGTACCGAGTTGACATGCAGGGCCAATATTATGGAAATTTTCGTATGAAGAATTTCTAGCCTTCATTAGATCATACTTTATAGTTCTTTGTATAGGGAATGTTCATAGGGTCAGGCTTCCAACCTTGGCCTTATTAGTTACATCTAAAGGTCTAGCTGTAGTCAATGATGTCTTCATCACAGCTAGAAATGAACGTGGTTGCATCTGCCAAAATGTGACTTGTGTAGTAAGTGAAAAGGCTAGCTACCATATTTATTGATTTGCATAAGATTATTATCTAAAATGAATACGAACTTGGTTCCTTAATAAGTTATATTTCTGTGCAAAATTGAATAGAATTCACTTGGACTTTGTAATTCTTGAGCAAAGAATGGTCTATTGCTGGCTCTTTATTATTGATGTCTATTTAATGTGCTTTTGGATGAACACTTTGTTTATATGATGAAATTTGATTAAAATATAGTTGTACCCGGTAAAAATGAGGATTTAACAAGTTGTGCATAAACAAACAAACTAAAACGTTAAAAGAAAAAATTGTTCGACAAAACATTTAGTCTAGCTAGCTTCTTGCTATAATCAATTCTAGATTTCTAGTGAGTGTTATCTTTCTTGAAACCATATTAGGATAAACCCACAAGCGAAAACAGTGCAAAGCTTTGTTAACTAGATAGCTGTTCTTCTCGCCTAAATAAATCAGTCTTATATATTGCAAGTCTTTCAATTTCCTAAATGTCTTAATTACATTTGGTTGGTTCAAAACTAAGTTTTGACATCTATTTCATAATAATTGCTATCTATCATTAGAATAAAACATCAATTCATTTTTAGTGTAAGCAAATTTGAACTTCAAATCTCTTATTCGATAACAAGAGAGTTCACCAATTGATCAAACTAGAACTCACAAATTTTCATGTGATTTGATCATTCAATAATACACATGGCTAGAGCTCATTCAACATTGCCTCAAGGGGCATGGTCCCCCATAAATCAATAATATAAATATATATATATTTATATATATATATATATATATTTATATATACGGGAGAACATGAGATTATGTCATGACGCTCTTTTTGAAAAGATAATTGAAATAGTCTTTAAAGCACCAAGATAAGAACAAAAAAATAAAGACTTTTGTTTTAATGCTTCAAGACTTTTCCTATTAAAAAATAAGGATTCTTTGTAAGACTCTTTGTTTTCTTTGGTTAAATGTTTCAAGCTTAAAACTCTTGCACTTCAACTCCTTTATATATACATGCACACAACCATTCATGCCATCTCATCTCAAATACATCTCAACCAAGAATGATGTCATATATGTTCAACCTTTCAATGACACCTTCCTAGTTTCAATTTCATTGTCCCATCTAATCTTAACTTGTATCAGTTAGCTATAACCAAGGAAGTGGGTTTGCTTTTTTTATTGAGTGACGATGATAACTTATTGTTTTGATGTTGAGATCAGATGTTTTGAGTTCTTTTAGGAATGGCAAAACCCACTCGACCCACAGGTACCTGACCCAACCCTAATGGATCGGGTTTTACCCAACCTGCGAAAGAGTAGGGTTGGGTTTAGGTTTTAAATATCAAACCCAAAGGGTTTAGATCAGGTGCAGGTTTTAATAATACCCACTTCGAACTCGAACCAAAACCCTTTAGAGAAAATTACAAAAAAAACCCCTACAATATAACTGCCACTTAACCCAACCTTAACCCTAACTCTCTCACTCTCATTTCATTCAATCTCAGCCTCAGCCCCCCCTCACCTCCCTCACGCACTCTCAACTTCTCACCTTCACATACTCAGTCTCTCACCCTCACTCGTTCTCACTCTCATCCCTACAGCACCACTGCCGGCCATACCCCTCAAGCCTTCCCTTATCCTTGCATCACCGCCGGTTCTTCGTTCTCCATAGGACCATAGGATCGTCGTTCTCCATTTTTTTTTTTAGGTTCACTACTTTTTATTTATTTATAACTTTGGGTTCATTACATAGTTTATGGTGGATGAAATCTTTGGTCATTGTTCATCTATAATTTTGGTCTTTTAATTTTTAAATTTTTAAATTTCATTCTTTGATTTTCTCTACCAAAGTTCATATCTTTATTATTTTTCAACAATTTTTGTATCTGGGAACATGCATGCCAAATTTCATATAGTATAAATCAAAGCTAGTGAAATAAAACCTTTTAAACATACATGATAGTCTTATGTGTTCATCTCATTTTAAACATACATGCTCCTAAATGATATAAATTACCAAAACCTTTATGCTGTATCTTTTACTTGTATATCTAAAAAGATGAGTCAAATCTCATTGAACTTGAGTTGGATCGTCGGTTTTTAATAGGACAGCTACAATTGCTAATTTGTTGACAAAGCATTCCCCATAAAATTAATAGAGGGCTTCTGCAAAAAAATTAGCACCCACCTGCCTATTGTTTAAGTTTATGTTTGATTTGGCATTTGAGCCATGGTATAGTGCTTGAATTTGAGCAATTTTTTTTTTTTTTTTTTTTGAATTATGCCACAGTATAGGGCTTCAGGCAAACATAATTTTTTTTTTAATTAGGCCACAGTTTGGGCCACGAATTGGTCCTTGAAGTGGCATGGCTGGACGGGGCCTACGGGGGCCCGATGGGGCGGATTTGGGGGTTAAAAAAAACTCGTTTATTAAATGGGGCTGGCAAGTTTCGAGGGCGGGTGGCAAGGCGGGTTCGGGCATAAAGAAACCCGTCCCGAACTCAACTTGTTGCCATTCCTAAGTTCTATAAAGGATGTGACTGGCTTTGGATCTTTAGGTGTTTGGTGCTGGAAAGTCATAATTGTATTTTTTTTTAGAATTAAAGAGAAATTAAAAAAAAAAAACATTCTAATTGATTATTGATTAGATTAGTTGTTTTTTTTTTTTTTTTTTTTTTTAATGTTTTAGAACTCATAATTTTTAGGTTTCTTTGTAGTTCTTTACTACTATTTAGTGCAATATCAATATGAGCTGTGACGATAAAATTGAAAGTCAATGTTGATTTTAGAGTTTTTTTTTCATGTTATTAATTTTTTTTATATATATTTACATGGAAGCATAGCTAAAGGCAATTAAATCTTTATAAATGGAAATGTTTTTAACCATTTTTTCTTTATTTTATTACATTCTCTATATGCCGGTACTAACAAATGATTTCCTTTCATTGAGATAATGAAATTGGTGTTTGAGATTTGTGGTTCGATATTTGGTTGTAAAAATGGAGTAATTGAGGAAGTGTTTGGGAGGTTGTTTGAATTTTTGTAATTATAGGATATGAAAGTATATAATGCTTTGAATTTAAATTTATAAATTTCAAATTTCAAAATTATTTAATCAATTTAAAAAATAAAGTCTACATATAATATAATATGTTAATATTCTAGAAATGTCCAAAAATCTTGACTATTTCAACCTTCGAAATTTAGATTAGTAGAGCGATTTCACTGAATATTTAGAAACCAATTCTATAACATTTTGTTTTACATAAAATATGAATTTATAAAATTGAGTTTCAAAGCATTGAACAATATTGTGGTAAAACATAAATATTATAGAACAAAATGACTATTGTAAATAGGTTTTAAATGAGCATTATAATATGTTATTACTATTACCTATACTTAGGATGTATATATTACCAAATGAAGTTTACCAAGAATTATGTTCTATCGTAGGTTCCAGTTAGCTCAATTGGTAAATTCTCTGATGGCTGAATAAGAGATCTGAGATTCAATCCCCGCCTACATAAAAAACTTATTGGTGTTTTGGTCTGATAATAAAGAACTATCATCAAAAGCAAACGCCATAGGTTGAAACTCTCTAAAATAAAAAATAAAAAAATTATGTTCCATCAGTTACAATTAGGGTCTTGTAATTATTTATAAACCCAAAATTCACCTAGTTAACACCAAATGTGGGACTTAATACATGCCCACACAACATACCCACACTCACATTCACGCATTGATGGAACTTGCAATAAGAGGGTGAGTATCAATGACACTTGCACGCATTGATGGAACCTGCAATAAGAGGGTGAGTATCAATGACACTTGTAGGAGAAAAACAAAATAATGTATGTATCTTTCTCTCCTTCATGAGACTTAAAAAAATCTAATATATTATATTGGGATTTTTTTTTTTTTACACACTTGTTTCTTCTTCAAAAAAAAAATGCTATTTTTTAAAATTAAAAAAAAAATTATGTAAAAGGATTCTAAGTTTTATGAGGACATTGGAGAGCAATGGAGACTCAAATCAAATGAACATAGCCAACAAAATCATTTTAGTCTACAAAGGTGAATTTGTACTCTAACTTATATGTATACTTAGATTTTTACTTAAATTTGGTTTTTCTTTATTTATGTAACATTTAGAGACACTGGACATGTATATGACATTCACAAATGTTGAAGTAGAGGCTGCAGCTTGACACATATGGTATAATAGTTAACTTAACGATAAAAATATGTTAGCCTATTATATGGTACTTATCAATCTATTATACTTGTAAAAAAAAAAAAAAAAATTGTTTGAACATTTGTTTTGCAGTCAATCAATCTGTATAAAAATATAATGAGGAAGGAATCAACCTATAGGTGTGACAATAGTATAGCCTATACTTCTAGTATAGGCTATACGAACACAATGAGACATTTAGAGTACAAAAAATCACTAAACACATAAGATGTGTATGCATACTTAGAGCATTAGCATCCAATTTCTAAAATAATATCTCATTTTACCATCTCAAAAGCTACTTTATCTATTATACCATATCATTTTACAGCACACCCAACATCCCAAATTTTATTTTTACATACAACACATTACAAAAATAATATAAATTACACAATAAAATAATATAAAAAAAAAATCTCCCTCTTTTCTCTCTTTATCTCTGTTCTCTCTCTAATTCTTGTCTCTTCGTTTCTCTCTTTCTCAACCGCCCACCATCAACCCAAACCCGAAACAACCACCCACCACCACGGCAAACAAAACCAAAAACAATAACTGAATCATTTCTCTCCTTCAACAAAGCAATACACGCCTTGCTGCAACTTTGGAGAAAGCAATGATTTTTTTTTTCTCTCCAATGCCAATTAGTATTCACAAAAATAAATAAAAACTCACCTCACCAAAACAAGTCTTAAGCTTTAAAAAATGAGGTTTTTTATATTCATAGATCCACAGACCCATCCATTAACAAAAAGCAAGAAGGTTCCTTGTAGAGACCCACTTGTTCTTTCTAATTGGAACAAGAAAAACACAAACCAGAACAATATTAGCTATAAACAAAAAAACAAAAAAAAAGAAGATTTGAAGCACTAATGCAAAAGCTTTAATTTTCCTAAAATGGGTTGTGGAAATAAAGGAAACTCACTTCAAATAACCTAGTTTCAAAGCATTCAACAATATTGTGGTAAAAAATAAATATTATACAACAAAATGACTATTGTAAATAGGTTTTAAATGAGTAGTACAATATGTTATTACTTTTGCCTATACTTAGGATATATATATTAACAAATCAAGTTTACCAAACATGTAAGAGAGTGCCAATTCACAATCTAGATGTGATTTCTACATGCATGAATCATGTAGAAATCACATCTAGATTGTAACATGATGCATGAGATCATTTCACAAATAGTCCTAAAAAATCACATTCTCGCATGTTACATTTAAGGAAAATACATGAACCTAATTTTTATGACACAAGGTTGTTGTGAAAATATTGTGAAATTTTATGTGCTCATAAACTTTCAAGCATTTTGGTCCACTTCGATTTAATTCCATCCATGTCAGTCCATTCGGTCACTTACATAGATTGGTACTTTTTAAAAAACTATATGTAAAGGAAGGGTCTAAATATTTTCTGCTTTGACTTTTGACAGATTAAGATATTCAATTAATATGCAATTTTCCAATGTTCAATTTTAGATTTATGCAAAATAAAATTTGATTTTTTTTAGGTTATGTTATGCTTGATGGAGGGCTTAGGATGGCTTTGACCTCACAATATTGCTATAAATTTTCAAGTTAAATTTTATGTCTGAAATTGCTACATATTAATGAATTAAAAAAAAAATACTCATGTGATTTTATATTAAACAACCATTGGTTTCTATATTTTCCATCATTAAAAATCATTCTGATTCTTTTTACTGTTTATTTTCACGTTTTGTATGTAATTATAAATTGTTAAAATTGCAAATTAAATAATCCATCATTTGTTTGAATACACCATATATTTCTGTAAATATTGGTATACTTGCTTATTTTAGCAACAAATATTGAAAATGGTGCTAAGCAATGTAATATAATGTTTTTTTTTTCAATAGATACAAGAAAATAACAATTGCTTTTAATGTATAACATAGAATTGTTTAAAAAATTATGAAAATATATAATTTGTTCAAATTGTGATGAATATCACCCAAAATCTCCTACGGTACTTCTTTCCAATTTATTGGTGAATATTTATTATAAAATTTACTAAATTTTTTTATTGGTTGATGCAATTACTAATTGGACAAAGTTTAGTTACAAAACTGGTTGTAGTCTTAGGCTACAACCTTACTCAATAAAATAAACATTACTATATATTTTGAAAATCTAACCGTTGAATTACATGTTATTTACGCTCTTAATACACATGTCATATTTTGTGTTGATCGGATATTATTTACTATATGATCTAAAAGCTTATATTTTATGTATAATTTTAAACTACAAAAACTTGCAATTTAAACAATTTATTGATGACATAACTATTAATCTTTAATTTTCTAGAAAATTTACAAGAATGGAGGATATAAAAAGAAGATATAATCTAATGGTGGATTTTTCAAAATTCACTTCTAATAAAAAGATATTGAGTAACGTTGTAGCTTAAGGTTACAACCAATTTTGTAGCTAAACTTTATTCTTACTAATTATTACTAGCTCTCTTTTTTCTCTCTAACTTTTAATTGCACCTTTTGCAGATTCAAGCATTTTGGAAGTGTTAGTGAAATATTTTGTCATCTGAAAGTCGTGAAATTCACAAAATTATGTTGATAGAAATGTTATTATTTAAAAAATAAATTGTTATAGTACTAAAATTTAATACAGAAGACTATTGACAAAGTTGAGTGGTTCTTTTTAAACCCATTTGGTTTCAAAATATTGAATAAATAGACTATAGATTAAACTTTTACATTTTATTATATGGTATAATTTACTTATTAATAAAAATCCCGCACATTGCATTGGAGTCATGTACATAACATATAAGTAAAAAAAGAAAAGGAGCACCATAGGTAAAAAAAAAAATTTTGCAATAAAATTCAAACCCTTTGGTAATACTTTTTATATTTATAAGGAATTACACATTAAAAAAAAAAAAAAGTATTTTATGTGTCCAAAGACTAATATTTAAAAAATAAATAAAAAATAAAAAAAAATAAATAAAAAAAACTGGTCCTATTCAGTCTACTTCAGTCTTATTTGGTTCACCTTGGTCCATTCGGTCCACTTTGGCGTTATTCGGTCCACTTTGGTCATATTCAGTCCATACTGTCCACCTTGGTCCTATTCAATCCACTTTGGCGTTATTCGGCCCACATTGATCCTATTCGGTCCTACTTGGTCTACTTTAGTCTTATTCAGTCCACATCTGTCCACTTTGGTCCATTTCAATTCTATTTGGCCCACATGGTCCATTTTGGTCTTATTCGGTCTACTTCATCCTATTCGGTCCATTTTTTCCACTTTGGTCTTATTCGGTCCTATTCAATCCACTTCGGTCCACTTTGGTCCTATTCAGTCCATTCGGTCTTATACGGTCCACTTTGGTCTTATTAGGTCCTATTTAATCCACTTTGGTCCACTCAGTCCTATACGGTCCACTTTGGTCTTATTCGGTCCTATATGATCCACTTTGGTCCTATTCAATCCATCAATCCACTTCAGTCTTATTCAGCCCATTCTATCCACTTTGGCCTTATTCAATCCTATTCAATCCACTTCGTCCTATTCGGTCCAAATTCATCCTACTCGGTCTACTTTGGTCTTCATCGGTACACTTTGGTCCACTTTGTCCGCTCTGTCTTATTTGGTTGACTTCGTCCTATTCGGTCAACTTCGTTCTATTCGGTCCATTTTGGTCATATTCAATCCACTTCAGTCATTCAGTCCACTTCAGTCATTCGGTCCACTTCGATCTATTTGGTCCATTTGTATGCACTTACATAATAGGTAAAGACAGGTTTGTGTTGGGAGCACCTATTCTAAATCCAAATTTATTCATAAAAAATAAAAAAGATCTCAAACTCGTAATATCTAAAATCTTAAGCATAGTAATTATTATTACTATGCTCCTGTTAAGCCACATTAACATAATATTTTGGTTTGGCTAAATTTAAGTGGAAATCTTTCTAAACATGAAGGTTATGAATATACAAATGTAATTTTTAAGGCAGTTACTCATTTGTTTTAATATCATTACTTTTAAATGAATTACATAATGTTAATTATACCTTCGAGCAATATAATATATATATATATAATTTTTAATTAACTATCTAGCACAACACAAAGGATAGTGACTAGTTATAGGAAAATTATTAGGTAGTTCCGGAGTACCATAAATGCGTACTCCCTCCTCTCACATAAATGGTGGGTCCCACCATGAATTTAATTAGTGGGACCCGCCATTCATGTGAGAGGAGGGAGTACACATTTATGGTGTTCCGGGAGTACACAATAATTTCTCGGGAATATGATCCAAAAATTCTAGTATCATTTATTAAAGAGCTAATTTTGGTAAATAGAATAATTTTAGCTAAAATTAAGGGAAAAAATATTTGGTTAAACTTATTTAGTTATATAACACTTTTTTAGAATTCGAGTGTTTGACAAACTTGAGTTTCAAAAAAGTGCTACATAACTCAATACACTTGGCTAGGTGCTTTTTTCCTAAAATTATGCTACTTGGCAAAAATTGCCTAAATTAAAGGGTCTGTTTGCTTGGAGAGGTAGAAAAATAGAAGAATAAAAAATGAGAAAGTGATAGAAAAGTAAGAGGATAGAACAAATATAGTTTCTCTTATATGTGGTTCGTTAGAGGACGGAAAAGTTGAGAGATAGAAAACTCATTTGTTTGGTTAAAAAGAAAAATGAAAGTATGAAAAATGAAGTTAGTATAAATTTACAATTATGTTACAATTAAATAAAACAGCAAGTAACACATTTTTTATTAAAAAATTGTGTATGGAAACTTCCAAAAAAATTTTAAAAGCACAAGCAAAAATGATCCAAAATATATGAGCAAAAAAAAAAAAAATGAGGAAACCCCAAACCAATTAACAGTGCAAATAGAAGAAATGGAAAAACAAAAAATAAGAAAATTGGATGCATGGTTTTAAAAACCGAACCGGTTAAAGAACGGTAAAAGAGACTAGTTACCGATTTTTAGGTTCGATCAGGTCGGACCGATGGTTGAATCAGTGACGTAATAAATAATTTAATTAATAAATATATAATTATAAAAAATAAATTTAAATATATAATAATTTTATAGCTATCAATATTTACTAAAAATATATATATAACATTTTAGAAGTATTTTTATGTCAAATTTAACTCAAATTAAAAGAAATTGACCTAAACAAACTATCAAGTAAAAAAGGTTATGGTTTTCAAGTTTTATGAAAACGGGCTTAAGGTTTTATATTCATATATAATTTTCTTTACTTTTAAGTTTTAACAAAACCATTATTTATTTAGAAACATATTTACCAATGTTAACATAATTTCACACCTAAATATTTCTCCCAAAAATATTAGTATTTATTACGTAAATATTTTATGCTTGTCTTGCAAAATGCAACAAGCCACTGTTGCTGTTATCTACAAAGTGCAAATAAGAATATGGGAGTCACAAAGTGGTCTCCCACCTAACCATCAACGTGGCCAATCAACATCCAACCACGTTGATGCTAAACTTTTAAACAAACATAAAGTCCTCTCCTCTGACCTCCTTAAAGGCTTAAACAAAAATAGATCTAAAAAAAGTTAGAAAATTGCTTAGAGCTCTCTCTCTCTCTGAAGAAGTAGCAGTGGCAGATTTAAATTGCTCTCTCCTTCAAGCCCAGTTCGGCAGTTCATCCTCACTCCTCGCCTAAACCAAACAAATCTGAGATATTTCCTAATCATTTTCTCACATTGCTTCTCACACCTCCTCAAACAAATATGAGATTTTTCCCAAAGTAATGGCCTATTTGGAAGTTTAGAGAGGGAGGAGAGTAGAGGAGAGGAGAGTAGTGGAGAGGAGAGTAGAGGGGAATGGTTTCCCTCCACCTTGTTTGGATGTTTTTAAAATTAGTAAGGGGGAAGGAAGTAATTAGCCCTTCTCCTTATTTGAATGTTTTAAAAATTAGGATGGAGAGGAGAAGAAATGATTAAAATAGACAAATTTACCCCTATTTAAAAATGGACTTGCAACATTGGTCTATTATTAATTTAGAAAGGGTAAATTAGGAAATTTATCTAGTCAATAATTTATCTACTCTACTCTCCCTCCAAATCTCTCCAATTTGGGGGAATTAAAAATAAGGGGTTAGAGGTGATTGAAACCCCTCCAAACCCCTCCAAACTCCTCCACCTCCTTCCTTAAAAAACTTCCAAACAAGGTAATTAAAATACTCTCCCTCCCTCTACTCTACTCCCCCTCCTTTTTTTAACTTCCAAACAAGCCATAAGTGTCTCCCCAAATCTCCTCTTATCCCAAATCTGAGATTTTTTAAAATAGAGAAGAAAAACTTGCACCTTCCTTGTTATAAGCCAAGAAGTGAACGAAAATTTTGCTTAATGAACAAAACCGCTGAAAACTGGTTGAATCGTCCCGGTTTACGATTTCACCGGTTTAACCAACGATTTCCGGTTTTTTCTGGATTTTTTTATATTTCCGGTTTTTAGATAGAACTAAGCCAAACTAGATTCGGTTTTTGATTAAACCGGTTGAACCGATCGATTCGATCCGATTTTTAAAACTATGATTAGGTAACTAATATGAATCCTCCCTGCCTGTTACACATGTTTATCATAATTTACGCTAACATGTGCAACACGCAGGGAGCTCTTTATGAAGTGGCAGCTATATTTTCTTGCACAAAAAAAATACACTTTTTTTATATACATAATTTTTAAAACTAACATGTTTTAACTACTCTAAACAAAATATTGAACTCTCTTGCTTGAAAATCTCAAAAATTTTGGTTTAACAAAAATAATCTTGGCCTCCAAACTTAATCATTAACCCTTTAAATCAAAAAAAAAAAAAAAAAAAAAAAAAAAAAAAAAAAATGAAAGCACAAATAATAACAATAAAAATTATAGAAATTCTATGGACAGAACAAAATCTCATAACAATTTTACAACACCCTTATTTTATTTTATTTTTTTTTTTATACACAATACCCTTATTTTTAATTGTGTTGGGTCTAGTCTAATATTTTATTATTTTATTTAGCCTATGAGGGACTAACACCTCGACGTGAAAATATTGTGACAATTTGTTATGCCCCTATCACAAAAATTTAGCCCAAACACCAAAAAGATTAGGTCAAATAATAATCAATGAACAAAATATTCTACAAAAAGCTCATTCAAAAACAAAAAATAAAAACCCTTAATCATTTAGATTCTTAACTTGTTTGACCCATTCTATAAAAATAATACTTAATTTCATTTTTTTTCCTAGAAAATGGAACCACAAGAGATACTGTGACTGTGAATTCTCCTCAGTAGCATTGGCAACTCTACTTTCCTCGGCTTTGCAATCGCTATAGGTATCATTCATTGTGTCCTCTCTCTCTCTCTCTCTCTCTCTCTCTCTCTCTCATCATTTTAGACGCTCTCTTACTTTGTTACTCTCATCTCAGCATTCTTAATTCCTATTTTATCTCTCATAAGTACATTTTTGCTTTTTTAGTTTGTTAGTAAAAAGAAATTGTAAAACTTTATGCTTTTTTTTTTTTTTTTTTTTTTTGTGGTGATGTTAAAATATTCAAGTTCTATTTTTATTAGATTTTGTATGATTTAAGTTTCTAAATGATCATTTTAAATAAAAATTTCTAGAGCCACAACTATTATGAGACAAAATCTACTACTAATAAAAGTTAGGGTAAAATACAATTAACACCTATGAGGTTTGGACTAATGCTAGTCAAGTCCAAAACTTTTAAAACTAACCAACTCTGTTCATAATCACCATGAGAGATAGTAGAAGAATGAGCAATAGTTTAGGGTCTAATTGGGTTCAGGGACCAATTTGGTTAGTTTTGAAAAGTTTTAGACCTTATTGGTATTAACTCAAATCCCAAGGGTGTTAACTATATTTCACCCTAAAAGTTAATTGGTTATGTACAATTGAGAAGCCTATGAACTTTAATTACAAAAATGTGTAGTTGTTACTTGCTACCTCGGATGAATAAGAAAAGGAGACAACGACAGCTTGCAAATGGTGTGTCCACAAATTCAATTGAATGACGTGGAGAACTACTCACTTATGGTTAGGAGTGTCAATTCGGGTTAGCATGTCAGGTTTGGGATATGTCAAGGTAGGAGTATTCGACTAAATGCCTCAACCCAAACCCGACTCATTTAATAATCGTGTCATGGCTCTTCAACCCTAACCCGACCTGTTAATAAAGTGGGTTGACACGACCCAACGCACTTGAAACGCTTAATAAACGGGTCGTGTTGAGTTGACAAAAATGTGACACAACCCATTTCGGCCTGCTTAAGATTAAATATAACATTCATATAGAAATAAGTTCTATACATCTCGAAAGCAATGCATACATTTCAAGTCTTCAACCCACATTCAAAATAACATAGTTCAACAAAAATATAACGTTAATCTAGAAATAAGATCTTTACACTCCAAAAGAAGTGCATACACTTCAACCCAAATTCAAAATAACATAGTTCAACAAAAATATAAAATCCACACAACTTAATCATATTGAAAGAGTTGGTGCAAACAGTAGACTGGTCATGACTGAGGTTTATAAAGTTTCAATTTACAATTATATCACTTGTAAGTTTTTGTAATTATTCACTTTTATTTTTAAGTTAAAAATATAGGTTGGATATAAAAGGTATTTGAAAAATCTAAAATAAAATGAATATTTATTTGTTATACAACTTAAATGGGTTGTGTTAAATGGGTCATTTCGGGTTGACACAAATAAATTGGCGTATTAAACATGTTTATTGCTGGTAACGCGAGTTGACCCGCTTATGACACGTTTCTTATCGTGTCACTTTCGGGTTGACCCATTTATGACCTAAACCCGTTAAGGTCTAACCCTAACCCGCAAAAACCCGTGTTATGTTCGTGTTGTATTCGTGGATTGAGTCAAACATTGACACCCCTACTCGTGGTGTGTCCACACATGCATTTAATTTAAGGACTAAAGCCTCTCCGATGGAAAATGATAGGACTAATAAAGATCCTCCCTGCGTGTTACACATGTTAATCATAATTAATGATAACATGTGTAACACGTAGGGAGCTCTTTATGAAGTGGCAGATATATTTCTCAGCCAAAAAAAAAAAAAAGATTATATACATAATTTTTTAAACTAACATGTTTTATCTACTCCAAACAAAATATTGAACTCTCTGGATTGAAAATCTCAAAAAATTTGGTTAAACAAAATTAATCTTGGCCTCCAAACTTAATCATTAACCCTTTAAAAAAAATGAAAGCATAAATAATAACAATAAAAATTATAGAAATTCTATGGACAGAACGAAATCTCATAACAATTTTACAACACCCTTGTTTTTAATTATGCAGGGTCTAGTCTAATATTTTATTATTTTATTTAGCCTATGAGGGACTAACACCTCATTAGTCATGAAAATATTTTGACAATTTGTTGTACCCCTATCACAAAAATTTAGCCCAAACAACAAAAAGAATAGGTCAAATAATAACAAATGAGAAAATATTCTACAAAAAACTCATTCAAAAACAAAAAATAAAAACCCTTAACCATAAGAGATATTGTGATCGTGAATTCTCCTCAGTGGCATTGGCAGCTCTGCTTTACTCGGCTTTGCAGTCGTTGTAGGTATCATTTGTTGTGCCCTCTTTCTCTCTCAGGAATGGCAATGGGTCAGGTTTGGAGGGGGTTTCTTTATACCCAAACTCGCCCCGCGGGCCTGCCCCTGTTACCCGAACCCGCCCCATTTAATAAACATGTTTTGTTTAACCCCCAAACCCACCTCGTTGGGCCCCACAGGCCCCGTCCCATCATGCCCAGCCCAAAATTACAAACACAAACACAAAAATTTCATATTTTTTATTTTCTCTTTCAAAATCACAAACACAAACAAAAATCCTAACACAAACACAGAAATCCAAATCAAAATTAGCAAAAGAAACCAAAACCCAGAATCAAGCGATGACAACAACCCAAGAAACAGAGAGATAAAAACACACAAAATAAAAAATAAAAATAAAAACTTATACAAAAACGCACACACCCACACACAGATAGATAAAAACAGAGTAAGAAAACCCAAGAAACCAAAAATTCTCAAAATTTTAAGAAACAAGAAAACCACGACAAACCCATTTTATCATTCACCAAAAAAACCTCAAAAAAGCTAGAATTTGATACAAATCGTGGTAGTGATGGACGAAGTTGATGTAGGTGTAACGGAGTGACTTCTCACGACAGAGATGAATGGAGGCAATGATAAGGGCAGCGGGCTGAGAGAGTGAGAGTGAGGGTGGGCATAAGCGTGGGCATGGGTTGGTGAGAGTGGGAGGGAGGGCATGAGCCTTGAGGGGGCGGTGGCTAAGTGAGAAGTGAGAATTAAGATTTGAGAATGAGATTGATTAGGGTTTGGAAGTTAGTGATATATATATAGGGTATTTTTGTAATTTTATTGTATTCGGGTCGGGTTTGGGGTGGGTATGCCTAAGACCCACACCGGACCCGAACCCGATATGGGTTGGATTATTAAAACCCAAACCCTCCCCTAATGTTTCACGAGTCGAGTCGGGTACCTACGGGTCAGGTACAAATTGCCATGCCTACTCTCTCTCTCTCTCTCTCTCTCTCTCTCTCTCTCTCTCTCTCATCATTTTAAACTCTCTCTTACTTTGTTACTCCCATCTCAGCATTCTTAATTCCCATTTTATCTCTCATAAGTTCATTTTTGCTTTTTCAGTTTGTTAGTAAAAAGATATTGTAAAATTTTATGCATTTTTTTTTTTTTTTTTTTTTTTTGTGTGGTGATGTTGATATATTCAAGTTTTATTTTTATTAGATTTTGTATGATTTAAGTTTCTTAATGACCATTTTAAATAAAAATTTCTAGAGCCAAAACTGTTTTGAGACAAAATCTACTACTAATAAAAGTTAGGGTAAAATACAATTAACACCTGTGAGGTTTGGACTAATTCCAGTCAAGTCCAAAACTTTTTAAAAATTGACCAACTCTATCCATAATCACCATGAGAGATAGCAGAAGAATGAGTAATAGCTTAGGGTCTAATTGGGTTCAAGGACCAAGTTGGTTAGTTTTGAAAAGTTTTGGACCTTACTGGTATTAGCTCAAATCTCAAGAGTATTAACTATATTTCACCCTAAACGATAATCGGTTATTCACAATTGAGAGGCCTAAGAACTTTAATTATGAAAATGTGTAGTTGTTACTTGCTGCATTGGATGAATAAGAAAAGGAGACAACAACAGCTTGCAAATGGTGTGCCCACATATTCAATTGAATGATGTGGAGAGCTACTCACGCGTGGTGTGTCCACACATGCATTTAATTTAAGGACTAAAGCCTCTCCGATGGAAAATGATAGGAGAATAGGAAATGGAAGATTGAAAAAGATTTTAGTTTCTATCATGTGTGTTTGATATAGAGGATGGAAAAGTCGAAGGATGAAAAATAAATATAATTTACTTTGTTTGGTTAAGAAAAAAAAATATGAGAATGAAAAAGTTAATTCGTACGAATTTACTATTGTGTTTCTAATACATATAAGAAGTAATTTATTTCATTTTATATAAGAAAAATATTACTTATTATCGGCTAAATCAGTAAATATGAAATCTTATAAAAGCGAACACATCACACTTACTATTATTTTTCTTTATTCATCCCCCCTTTTTATATATCATAACAAAAATAATGTGATTAGTTGAATTTATTAAATTGACATATTATAAAAGTGATATATCACAGTTATTACATTATATAAGCAGTTTTTATGAATTTACTATTATACTTTAGTTATGAAAATATTAACAATACCCTTTTACTATTATATTTTTGTTATGAAAATATTAACAATACCCATTATTTGTCATATAAATTATACCTAGAGGTTAAAATTAATATTGAGGTAGTTATATTCCTTATTGCCACATCAATATTGTCGCTTATACACTATAGCAATATCCTTTTGCAGTCGCTGTAGGTATCATTCATTGTGCTCTCTCTCTCTCTTTATCATCATTTTAAACTCTCTCTTACTTTGTTACTCCCATCTTAGCATTCTTAATTCCCATTTTATCTCTCATAAGTTCATTTTTGCTTTTTCAGTTTGTTAGTAAAAGGAAATTGTAAAACTTTATGCATTTTTTTTTTTTTGTGTGTGGTGATGTTGATATATTCAAGTTCAACTTTTATTAGATTTTGTACGATTTAATTTTCTTAATGACCATTTTAAATAAAAATTTCTAAAACCGCAACTGTTATGAGACAAAATCTACTACTAATAAAAATTAGGGTAAAATACAGAGGAGCACACACAACATATGATTTTTTGTCTCTAGCTCAATTTTCTTTCAGTCCTTTTGTCTAAATTTCTCAAAGGATTATTATTATTATTATTATTATTATTATTATTATTATTATTATTATTATTATTTTCTGGACTATCTAGACCAACTTAATTTTTGAAATAAAGTTAAGTTTCACATTTGAAAATATAAATATATGAGTTTCAGTTATTTCAATTGGTAAAGTCTCTTATAATTGAATAAGAAATCTAGTTCTTGAACTCAACATATATTAAAAACCAATTGATATGTACTTTAATGATAAAAAGCAATTATCATAGAACAAACACCGTAGATTGAGATGCTATGATATTATCAAAAAAATGATAAATAATATACCCATTAAAGTCTGAACGGGTGCTACGAGCAATGACCATTTCCAAATCCATAATTATTATGTCAGTTGGATGACTCCATCTATAGTTGTCAAAACATGAATCGTATAGTGAATCGATTTTTAATTTTTTCGTATCGTGTATCGTATCGTATCGTGTATCGTATCGTATCATGTATCGTAAGATACACAAACACTTAATAAAATTTATAAAAAATTATAAATATACATATATAAAGGGTATATTCATTATAAATTTTGAATGTATTCAACTAATAACTAATTTATTCATCACTTATGTAATAATATTTAACAAGTTAACTAAATAAATCAAACTAGCATGTGTTTATAACATACACATTCAAATTACTTAAATTCAAAAGTGATAATATATTACAAATGACCCAAAAATAATAATTTATTTTCATCATATTCATCAAATTGCTTAATCAACCCCATCTAAGTCAATGCTATCATCATGTTTATAATTTTGCAAATTTATTTCTTCATCGTTATTCGTCATTAACATTTACTATCTCTTCTTGTTCTTTTTATTTTAATAATTTTTTTATAAATTTTTTTTTTTGGCATTCTAGTTTCTTGGACTTATAACAATAACGATAAGAAAATAAGAAAATAAATTCTAAAATATTAAAGTGAAAGGTAAGTGTGTACTGTGTAGTCCAATTGTAGAAGAGAGGGAGAAAAAATTATGAATATGTTATTTTAGAAGGCTAAATTAAGTAAACTAATAATTTTTTGCTAAAAACAAGTCTAACAACTTGTTAGATTCAAATAAAAGTACAAATTTTAATAAAAAAATCTCATTTTAAAGCATTTGTCTATGATTGTACGATACATACAATTTTACGATACGATACGATTCATACGATACACATACTATATCGTACGATTCATGAGCACTTACGATACGCCAATACGATACGAAACTTTTTTTACACGATATGATACGTATCGCGTATCGTACGATACTGACAACTATGACTCCATCCATTGGTACAAGAGAAAACCCATCTTGATTAAAGAGGGATTGAATCCGTAGTGGACCCAATAGTTTCACATTTAATTTCTCATTACTAATTAGATTGACTTACCCTTATCAGAGTAATTATTAATTGCTTTGAGAGTATACAGTAATAGTATAATGATCTTGTATTTTAGCTTTATATATAACTAGGGGAAATTATTGTGTACTCTCAGAGTACCATAAATGCGTATTCCCTCCTCTCACATAAATAGTGGGTCCCACTAATTAAATTCATGATGGGACCTACCATTTATGTGAGATGAGAGAGTACATATTTATGGTACTCCAAGAGTACTTAATAATTTTCTCATATTATTCCCACATGTCCATCTCGTAGGGCTTTCTACTTATTGATGGATCACTTGGATGACATCACCTTTATCCTTATTGTTTGTCTTTTCATTTACATTCAACAACTACAGCAAAAAAGTCAATGTGAACTCGCTAGTTCTGCTGTCGGATCCTTTTCCTATTCATACGGCGTTGCATTGAAATTTTGAAACTGACTACACATTTTCGCAATTAACTTCATCAGCATCCCCACTGTACCAATTAATGATCTGTTTGGATTGAGGAGAGGAATGGGGAGTAGAGTAGAGTAGAGTTGAATAGAAAATTAGCTTAATTTTTGACGAATTTTACTCTACTCCCTTGTGCTCCTCTTCCCTCCCCTCAATATAAACAAGCCTTAAGTTTTACAATTAGCACTATCTTTAATTTGACATACAAAAAGCCTCTCTAGATGTTACAAAAAGTCTTGCAAAAGGTTTCCCGTGATCAGTGTCAATTACCCTTTTCTGTTTGGTTTAATTACAAATTTTCACTTTAAGCTATATCTAATTGTACACTTAACTTCTTGAATTATTGAAATGCACAATTAATCTCCAAATTTTAACTTTGTTTCAATGTCTTATGCCTTCTATTTTAGTGTTAAGAATGAAATAATTAAGTATTAAAGACCAATTTACCTCTTTCTCTAAAATAGAAGGTGTAATGTTAAGTTGGTTATTTAATATTAAATTTTGTTAGATTAATAGCCTATTTGGGATGTGATGCAAATTTAGCTTATTTGAGTTTTTAACTTCTTGTTGATACTATTCATGAGTCCTATTGTACTTTTTGGCACTATTTATGGGTCTTATTGTACTCTATTTAACTAAGTTTTAGCTTTATTTCTATAATACTAAAAAAGTTTTCAGTTTCACCTAAATAAAATGTTCCCAAACGGATCCTAAATAACAAAACAAATTATAGGGATTAAATGTTCCAAAGTTTTCGAATTAGAGTATTGATAGTGCGTTTTGATAGTTCAAAGAGTAAAATGTAAAAGGCAGTATAATTTATGATGAAAAAATATAGTTTCCTCCTCTTGTTTTGTTTTGTATTTTTTGCACATGTCCTTAGATGGCTATTTTATTTTTGACAATTAGTTGTAATCCACATTATTAAAGTCAAATGTTGTATGTGTTGGCAAATCCAAGTTAAAAAGACATTTTTTAACAACCAAATAAGAGGAAAGATATCCCTCCTCCTTTCCTCCTACTTAATTTTTAAGATATCCAAACAAAAGAAATAGATAATTAATATTTCCCTAGCTCCTCTATGTTCTCGTTCCGCACCCTACCCTCTTTTCTCCTCTCTCTCCAACTTTTACACACAATGTTAGTCTATAAATACCACCGCCCTCTACTACTCACTTCTCATCAACTAAAAAACTCTTCAATTTCAGTCAAGCCTTCTCCTCCTCCTTTTCAATCTTTCATTTCATAACTTTCAAATTCTTAGGTCATCATGGGTGATTTCACTTATGAGAATAACCTCGTCCCAAAGTCTCCACCTCAGGTCATTAGGAATGCTGAAATCATTGAAGGAAATGGAGGCCCTAGAACCATCAAGGAGATCATCTTTGTCGAAGATTATTCGCTTCATTTCTGATCTCCAACATATGATTTGTTTACAAGTTTAAAAATTACTAAATCTATTACTATGATCTTTCACTCTTAAAAATAGTAATTGTACCCCCAAGGTATTTAAAAGTAAAGCAGTTTTTATTTATTTTGGGCTATCATAGTATCATATGTAATGTACATATTGTATAGAAGAGGTAACATTTTTTTTTCCCTATATTTTTCAGGCATCGGCCCAATGAACCATACAAAGCAGATTTCTGATGATGGGGTTGAACAGGAAAGCTTATCATACAACATCATTGGGGGTGATCGTAACAACGGAACATTTAGTAATATCTCAGGTGAGACCAAAACAACGACAACCCCTGATGGTAGTTACAGCTATCGCACCAGCCGCTCCAGCCAGAGTTACTACTCAAGCTCGACGGTGACAAGGGGCAATGCCACAGGCACAGAAGGCTTCAAGACTATTGAGAACCCCCCTCATCCTCATGCCTACAACTAATCCCTTATATGCGTGTGTGTGGATTTATGTTTTTCCCTACAATGAGGACTGAAAACGTTGTGTTTCATTCTGTTTTATGTATTCCCCTACTGCCTTGGGTTTGCTAATAAATGAGCTAGCGGTTGTGATCCTCCGCTTTCTCAGTTTGTTGTGAATAACCGATGCTCTGCGCAATGCGTGGTGCGTTCTGGAATATTTTATAAGAAATTATCTTATAGACGTTTTATAATATTTATTATGCGTTATTATAGTTTTTTTTTTTGCCAAATATGTGTTATTATAGTTAGAAATTCATCTTTAATTATATTTCATGTCATTAGAAAAAGAAGAATTAAAAAAAACGATGAAGAAATGAAAATTATTAAAATTAAGAATATGAAA